>OU426979.1:93840392-94067892 GCA_911387785.2 Aelia acuminata | reverse complement strand
GGGATCTAGTTGACATACGTCAAATATATACATTGTTTGTTGTTATGTAGTAATTAGTTATCGTTAGATAATTAATTTATAATTTTTTAAATTATTTTATTAGAAGATAAAAGATTCGACCACGGCCGGGAATTGAACCCAGGTACTCTGCATCTACGTCGCAGCGCTCTTACCACTGAGCTAACCGCGAGTCCGTTCCGATCGTGATCGAATCTTTCTCTTCTGTGATCCCTCCCTCCAGATCTCGCCACATTGTAGCGAAGTACCGGCCACATATGTTCATTAAATATGTGAGTATTTAATGTATTAATATGCCCGAGATTTGACTGTAAAAATTTCATCGAGGGGGGACTTTACTTAATAAATTTTTTATCAATTTCACGTGTATTTTTTATTTACTCAAAAACGGCTTTAACGATTTTGATTGATGTACAGGCCACATATGTACATTAAATATGTGAGTATTTAATGTATTAATATGCCCGAGATTTGACTGTAAAAATTTCATCGAGGGGGGACTTTACTTAATAAATTTTGTACCAATTTCACGTGTATTTTTTATTTACTCAAAACGGCTTTAACGATTTTGATGAAACTGGGTATTTGATGTATGTATATACCAAATATGTGAAAGCCAACATTTCATCAAAATTGGTCCAAAGGAGGGGGCACTTTATTTCATAACTTTTTTTCCAATTTTTAACTTTTTTTCGATTATCTCAAAAACGGCTTTAACGATTTTTATCAAATCCGTCAAAAATTAGGTTTTCTTTAATATCAGGTAAGCTTTATCATTATTAAAATGTTCTGAGGGGGCTTAAATGAGGTATGGGCCTTTTTGTTTCCTATAAAGTACCTTTGTTTTTGTTTATATGGAGAAATTAACTGTCTCTCGTTACGCCTAAAAACAAAAAATGGCTAAATATGAGACATGAAAAAAATCAAGTAAAGATATAGAGGAGAAAAAAGAAAAATATTCCGTCAACTCATAAAATACGTTGAGCACACGCATGCGGAGTACGCCTTTAATGACAGACCATTGTTCATAATTAAAGCCGTTCTGTTCATTAGTGAAGTGGCGATTAACAAAACGCATCAATTTCTAATCTAAGTAAGTTGGTAAGTGAAAATTGTTTGTTGCGAGCACGCACCAGATTTTTTTTCGTAGGATTCATGATGGCAAAGATTTACCTCGTTATTTATTATTTACATATTGTAACACCTACGTGGGTTAAACAATTTTTATTCAAAGAATAAAATAATTTACAATGCCACACAAACTATGAGAACACAAATAATTAGAGAGGTTACAAAAATTATCACTTCGTAACACACGGTACAGGTACTGAAGAGCGGCTGCTGTGCTTGGCCTGTTTTGAGAGGTTACGTGACCGTCATGTTATCAACTCCCGTCGCCTTTTTTTCAGTAAAAAAGTCCTTTGATTGGCTTTAAAAGATTCCAGCTTTCGACTCCCGCCCGCTCTTCAGAGATAAATTAACCCCCAAAAGGGTCCTTTTCAGTGGAGATTGGGCCTCACTTGGAAGGGCGTCTTAGTGAACGACGCGTAAGCCGCACTTCAGTACTAGTACCGAGAACAGTCTAAAACCTTCTGGGCCAGCGTAGATTGGAATCGAACATGGTAGTCACAAACATGTGCTGACAGTCTGTTCTAACGTTTAGATTGTTCCAACAAAAGGTCTAGAACTATTCTAAACCATACGTTTTTATTGTTTTTGTTTAACGTTACAATATGAATTGTTATTATTATCATCATCATCATCATTATCTATAACCTTATATAGTTCTATACCTATATATAGGTTCGATTCTATAACCTTACTAGTACCCCTTCCTTACCACTTCCCTATACCAAGCCTTTGTATTGTATGAATAATTGAGTTTAATTCCTGTAATTTTATAAGCTTTCATTGATATTATTGCTAAACTAGACATTTTACGCACTTACACATATTATATTTTAACACTGTCTTCACTAACGCTGTCTTCACTTAAATGAAGATAGAGACGAATTCCGACAGGTTTGTTTGTTTGTTTGTTTGTTTATTTATTTATATTTAACGGCGTAAAACCCAACTGGTCATCAACGCCGAGTTAACCTTTATTTTATTTAGTTATAATTCATTTATTTATTTATGTATTTTTTTTTTCTATACCGTACTTCCGTTTGAGTAATCTCTTATTTGATCATATGTAAGATAGCAAATTGTTTGTTTTCAAAAACCTGAAAAGCGATTCTATCCTATTGTCATCCCTAAGAATCTCTTTTATCTCAGGCTTCAACCCAAATCTATTAAGCTGCGAGTTGAAATGTTGGCATTCCTGAAAAATGTGATTAATTTTGATGGTGCTGCTGCAATATCTACATTTCGGTGGGGGCTCCTTAGTGATGAGATAAGGGTGGGTGAGTCTAGTATGACAGATCCTAAGACGGGTCAGCACGACCTCCTCTCTACGGCTTTTACGGGCGGATGTAGCCCAAGGCTTCACTTCACTCTTTATAATCTTTAATTTACTTGGTGGGCTCTCATTCCACATTGATTGCCACGCATCTTGTCGGCGAAGTGACGGTCAGCCCGTGGTCATTATGTCACACCTACTGACCTTGACGTTTTCGTTTGACTCCACAGCGTTGGTTCTCTGATCTCGGCCCTTCACACCCAGGCAGCTCTATCCAGTTCTTTCCTTTTTTCTTTTCTTTTTATCTTTTCTTTTATTTATCATAACTTTTATTTATCTATTCATTTTATTTTATCTATTATTTATTTAACTCTTTCCAGAACTCAAGCGTACACTGTAGTTTCAGCTTGCCCAGCTTTAACTGTATTTATTAGTAATTTTTTTACAGCTACTTATTATGCTCTCTACCTAAATAATCTTTCTATACATCCAGGGATGTTATATCCATCTTCAGTGATCCAGTATGCCTCAGATCAATCCAATAATACCCCGCCATTTAACCCCTTCCTCTGTTATATTTCAGTCTTCCAACCCTTATGACCAATGTCCTTCTAACCTGTCATGTTAACGCCCAGTCTCTTCTTGCCCATATTGATGAATTCCAAGATTTTTCCTCCACAACTTTTACCATTTAATTGCAATCTCCGAAACATGGCTGAAACCCACCATCCTGTCCCCTCAAGTTAGCCTCCCTAACTACACCCTGCTCCGTCACGATAGAGTGGATAGGACTGGAGGCGGAGTAGGTCTCTATGTCCACGATAGCCTTAAGTCCAAAATTCTCCTTCTTTCCCCCACTTCCCTTTCCTCTCACATTGAATATCTATTCGCTGAAATATCCACCTCCACACATCCGTTACTCTTCGGTGTCATCTACCGGCCTCCGAAAGCACCGTTTGATGAAACATTTGAGTTCATCCTTTACAACCTGATCCCTTCATATTCCAACATTATTCTCTCCGGAGACCTTAACACCAATCTCCTGATACCTTCTCCCGACCAAGTCTATCTATCAAACCTCCTCTACTCCCTTAATCTCTTTATAGTCCCTTACCGCCCGACCCATCACACCCAGTATTCCAACACTTGGCTTGACCTTTATGTTCTAGATTCACCTAAAAAACTCCTTGCCTCATCACAGCACCCGGTTCCTTTCCTGTCTTCCCACGACCTCATACAAATATCCTATAATCTTCCTATACCACTGTTTTCCCCCAGAACTGTCTCCTTTCGAAACCTAGATTCCTTATCATCTGCAATCCTAGCACCCGATTTTGAAATGATCCATTGGGACCCTATATACACCTCAAACTCAATTGACTCCATGGTAGAAATCCTTAGCACTCAACTTCAAACTATCCTTGACTGTCACGCTCCTCTCAAGTCCAAGACATATAAGCATCCTCCAGCACCCTGGCTGACACCTATGCTAAGGAATTGCATGAAACGAAGAGACGCAGCCAGACGAAGATTTAAACGTACCAGACTTCCCGAAGACTATACCACCTTCAAGCTCCTCAGAAATAGCACCCAATCCTTAATACGCCGCGCCAAATCCGACTACTTCCAGCAATCCTTATCCAGTGCCCCCGACTCCAAAACAAAATGGGCAATTCTCCGTAAACTATCCTTAGGTAAACCCACGCAAAACCAATCAATTCCTATCTCAGCCGATGCACTCAACTCCCACTTTGTCTCCAACACCTCCCATCCTCTCCAAACACCATCACCGATTCTTATTCCTTCCTCATTTAACCCCAACAACTTTTATTTCACCCATATTACCCCTGACGACTTGCTCAAATCCATCCGTAAGTCTCAAACAAATGATTTTGGACCAGATAACATCCCAGTTAAATTGATCAAAGCCTCATTACCTTTTATTCTCCCCATCCTTTATCATATCTACAACTTTTCCCTGCAAACTGCCTCTTTTCCCAGTACCTGGAAAACCGCTCTTGTACGCCCATTGAAAAAAACCTCCAATCCAGAAACCCTTAATGATTTCCGTCCCATCTCTCTGTTATCCAACCTATCCAAACCCTTGGAACGTTTAGTTCAATCCCAGCTATCCAGTTACCTAGAGCAAAACAACCTTCTGAACCATCTTCAGTCTGGTTTCAGACCTAACCATTCCACGCCCGCCCTCATTAAAATTTCCCAAGATCTCCACACTGCAATAGACCAAAAGAAACTCACCATCCTTATTCTCCTCGACTTCAGCAAAGCCTTTGACTCAGTGGACCACAACATCCTTTTAAACAAACTCAAAAACTTTCACATGTATTATAATGCCCTCCTATGGTTCCAATCTTTCCTCACCAGTCGCTCCCAATTTGTGGCAGTCCCTGACAAACCCCCGTCAAAGCCTCTGCCATTGTCTAAAGGTGTACCTCAGGGTTCCTCTTTATCCCCCACCCTTTTTTCTATCTATATTAATGACCTCCCATCCTCCATCCACCACTGTCAATACCATATGTATGCCGATGACGTCCAGATTTACCTCTCCTTTGACCCCACTGATTCCCCAGGTGCCATCCAAAAACTCCAGGAAGATATCGACGGAATTTGCGCTTGGGCAAACCTCAACAACCTCACCTTAAACGCCGAGAAGACGAAAGCCATCTTGATTGGATCTCCCTCTCTCCTAAAATCAACCCCTCTTGCTCCAAACCTAGTGCTGAACAACACCTCTATCTCATTCCACAATTCCGTTAAAAACCTAGGCGTTACCTTTGATCAATCCCTCTCATGGAAACCCCACATCTCACAAATTTCCCGTCGTACTGTCTCTACCCTAAAACAGTTCAACCGTCTACAATATCTTCTTCCATTCAAAACCCGCCAACTCCTAGTCTCTTCTCTCATCTTTCCCCACTTTGACTACGGCTGTATGGTGTACGGCGGACTGTCCGGGGAACTCGAAGCCAAACTTCAACGCCTAATGAATTGCACAATACGTTTTGTCTTTGGGATCCCAAGAGATACGCATATAACCCAGTACTACGCCGAGTTAAAGTGGCTCTACCCCTCCTACCGTCGTCGGTACATACTGGCTTCCTTCTTATACCAGGCCATCAGAGCTCAATAACCCTCCTTCATCCTACAGAATCTGCAATTCAAATCTTCCATTCAATCCCGCCCAAACAGGTCCCATACCTCCGATCTCTATCCTCCTCCTCATCGAACTGAAACTTATGAAAAATCCTTCATAATGCAAGCCGTATCCCTCTGGAACTCTATCCCCTCTAATATCCGACACGCTTCATCTGCATCCACTTTCAAATCCCTCCTCTTCGATTTCCTATTCAACTCCCAAACCAACTACTGATCACTGAAGGGACATAATAGAGCATTGGAAGCAACTCTTTTTAGCATGATTTCTATTAGAAAATATCTTATCGATGTACTCAGGCCGTTTTATTATATTCCGTTGTCTAAATTTATCGGTATTCTCTCTTTCTTCCTCTTGTTTTTATTTCACTTATTATACTTAAAGATTATTTTCATGAAGGAATGCACTTTTTGTTTCTGTCTTATTTTATTTATTTTTTGTTTCTGTCTTATTTTATTTATTTTTTCTTTCTGTAAATATTATTTGTAAACTATATTTGTAAATATTTAATATCATTCACATATGGCCACACTGGCTAGATCTCTATGTTATGTATGTAAAATTTATTCTAAAGGGACATCAGTCCTAGGATAATAAAATTATTTTTCATTTCATTTCATTTCATTTCATCTTTATTTTCCGTTTTGAGCGGCTTACATAAATCTGACGGGGTAAGGATATCTTTTCTACGGCCGGGAAGTGCGAGTGCCTCTCTAGCAGCCTTGTCGGCCATTTCGTTTCCCACGATTCCCACGTGACTCGGAACCCATACGAACTTAACCGACATACCTAAATTTTGTAAAGTTGTTATATAGGAGTGTATAAGCGATATTTTTGGGTGTTCCGGATACATACTATCTAGGCCTTTTAGAGAACTTAAGGAATCTGTAACGATAACTATATTTTGGTGTTTTGTGGACATACAGAAATGAAGAGCAGCCGCTATAGCATTTAATTCGGTATATAAATTGCATAATTTATTGAGTTTTATTTTATAAGTAGAGTCTCTGGTAACAAAAGAAGATGCTGCTGATAATGTTGATTTAGATCCATCGGTATAGATCACAAAGGCTTCGGGTATGTTTTGAAGAATAATGGAAAATTGAGTTTTGTATTCGGATGTTTCGGTGCTGTTTTTGGGAAATTTAGCCAGATTAAGAATTATTTCCGGACGTTGGTTGGTCCAAGGGGGTTTTGCGTTTTCAAATTCAGTAACTTTTATAGTTTTGAGGAAGGCGATAGCCGAGGATATTCTCTCTCCTTACGGTAGGGTTGCATTGCGTTTTTCACTTAATAAAGCGGAAAATTTTGAATTGAAAACATATTTTTGGGTCGGATGTTCTATTTGAGGATATAATTTTGAAGCGTATGTTACGGTTAGTCTTAGTCTTCTGAATAGAAGAGGCGAGAGTCCGGATTCCGAGCATAGGCTAAGTATAGGGCTGGTTCGGAATGCTCCTGTCGATATTCGTATTCCGGCATGATGAACTGCATCTAGCTTTCCTAGTACTTGTGGGTGGGCGGAGCCATAAACAAAAGATCCGTAGTCCATTTTTGATCGTATCTTGACCTGATATATTCTAAGTAAGCTAACTATATTTGCCCCCCATGATGTACGTCTTAATACACGAATCATATTTAATTTCTTTGTAGCGTTCATTTTTAGATTAGCCCTCGCAAGGCACACTGGGGTCTGACAGACCCCAAGAACATATTATGTACGAATATCTAATTGATACAATTATTCTAATGGCTGTGACTTCTACGTATTCGAAGTTGGTACACCTAACGCCTTAGCGCCTATGTTGGAAAAGTTGTAGTCCATCCTGTTGTTTTTATAGAAAATTAAAAACTTGTGTTGGGGTCCTGTAGACCCCAGTGTGGCATCTAAGTTCTTCTTTTTGTTATTACACTTTTATTACAATTTGCTTTGTAAGTGAGGTAAGTGTAACAAATATTTCTTTCAAAATGTTTTATTGTGTGGTTTATATTTCTTTTTGTGGGTTATGTTTAATTTTTTTATTTATTGCTTAACTTGATGATAAATGTGAATTTTTTCAGAATGGCTTAGGCCTAAAGTGAGAAGGTCAATAATAATATTAATTAAGGAATTAGGAGTCAATGGCACGGGTCCAAAGGCCCTAGGACAGTTTAAAAAGGAAGATGCTCTTATTGTTCTAGACAAAAAGATAGGAAAACAAAACTAGTTTGTAGGGAATGCCACAGCCACACACTTGTGCGTAGAATGCAGTCCATGAGGGCTGCATGTAAGAAAAGTGGTCGGCAATAAATTTTGTAAAATATATTTTTTATATTTAGAATATTCTAAGTAACAATAGAAAAATAATTAATCTTGATTTGTATAAAATTTGAAATTTCTAAATACGTTTTTTCCAAACTGTAAAAACTACTTGAAAAATGTGCTTTTTACATGTGCTTTTTTATCTAACGTAAATTAAAATAAATATTTTTAATCCAATTTATTGTTTTCTTGATCTTATACGTTTTTTTTAATCGTCTAAATAAAAGCTTCTAAAAATATTTTAAAACTATAATTTATATAAAGGATTACTTTTGGGGTCTGTAGGACCCCAGTGTGGCATGTATGAAAAAAAATATTAGTGTGCCTTTGGAGGGTTAGAAATGTGAGTTTTCCAGGTTAACCTTTTATCGAATGTTAATCCGAGAAACATATGGTTATCAACGTATGGCATTATGGTGTTTCCTAAAGTTAGATCGGGAGATTGGGTTGTATTCCGTTTTCTACTAAAATGGATGCATTTTGTCTTGTCTGCTGAAAATTGTATTCCGGTTGTATTTGACCAGGTTTCTATCCTGTTAATTGCGTTCTGTAGCTTCAGTTGAATATCCTGTATATTTCCCGACCGGCAGAAGATCGCGAGATCATCAGCATAGAGAAGAGGTTTAACTCCCCGCGGTAAATCAGTCTCAGATCATTAATAGCCAAAGCAAAGAGGGTGGGGCTAAGCACACATCCCTGGGGTACCCCATTGATCTGCTTGTACTCATGCGAATGTTCACATCCGATTTGGACCCTAAAGTTTCGGTTGGAAAGAAATTGCTTGATAAATGCGAACAATTGTCCCCGAACCCCAATATATCTCAATTTATTTAAAATGATTTTGTGATTGATATTGTCGAAAGCTTTAAGCATGTCAAAGAAGATAGCTATCATTTGTTGCCCATTTACGAATGCGTATTGTGCTTCTGCCTCTAAACTTATCAAATGATCTATTGTAGACCGGCCTTTTCTGAATCCCGATTAGAATGGCTGAATTAGTTTATTATTTTCAATTATCCATATAAATCTTTTATTTACCATTCTCTCCATTATTTTACTAACACAGCTCGTTAGGAAGATCGGACGGTAGCTAGAAGGAAGACGCTTATCTTTCCCAGATTTTAAAATTGGAATAATTATAGATTCACGCCAGATATTCGGTATTTGGCCTGTTTGCCAGACATGATTATAATAATCTAGTAGCCATTGTTTTGTGCTATTTGGGAGATTTTTTATCAAATCGTAATATATGTTATCAGGGCCGGGAGAAGAAATTTTAACATCTATTAGAATGCTTGTTAGTTCCCACATCGTAAATTCTGTATTGTAATAGGGAGTTGACTCGATTGTACTATTTTGTATTTCTATTTCGTCGGATATATTGTTTCGCCCATTGTTATATATTTCGGAGAAATAAGTCGCGAAGGAATTCGAAACTGTAATTGGATCATCGGAGAGTTGTCCATTGATTAATATTGTAAATCGTGGGTGAACGGATTTAGAATTAATTTTACGGATTTTATTCCAAACAATCGCGGAACTCGTAGAGGTGTTTATGTCGCTTATAACTTTTTTCCACGATTCGGCTTTGTAGTGATTGAATATTTGTCTGCAGACAGCTCTTTGTTTTTTGTACGCTATCAGGTTTTCGGTATTTATGAATTTTTAAAAAAAAATTTATGCCTTACGACGATTTTTTATCGCTTCTCTACATTTTTCATTAAACCACGGAACGGATGGTCTTTTTGGATTGCCAGTGGTCATCGGTATCAACATCTTGGCCGCTTGGATGATTGAGCTGACAATAGCTTCGCATCCTTCCTCAATATTCAATTTGCGTGGTGGCCTTAGTGGTGGGACTGCTAGGTTTTTAAATTGGGTCCAATCGGCTTTGCAAAGCAACCATCTAGGCTTGGTCCGGTACCTGGTGTTTATATTTAAAAATTTAATTTGTATCGGGAAAAGATCACTACCGTGAAGATCTGGGAGGACATTCCAGTCTAGGTTATAATAAAGTGAAGGGCTACAGATTAGAGTGCATGCAGATTAGATACAGAGAGATCTAGTGCAGAAAAAGAACTATGAGTTGATCTAAGGTAGGTTGGCTGATTATTATTTAACAAGTGTAGGTCAGAGAGCTCAATGAATTCATCTATTATTTTGCCTCGCGTGTTTAGGTCTTGAGAACCCCATAAAGGGCTGTGACCATTCAGATCTCCGACAAAAAGAACGGGTCGGGGTAATTGGTTAAAAATATCTATCAGATGTTGAGTCTCTATAGTAGGGTCTTGCGGAAGATATAAATTGCAAATAGTGAAGGTGTAATTTAGATGAATTTTTACAGCTATTGCTTGAAGATGAGTGGTAATTGAAATCGATTCGGAGTCTATTGAGTCATGGATAGCAAGCAGAACGCCATGACAGCCGTGGTTCGGGTTAGGGCCATCTTTCCTATAAATTTTAAAATTGTTTAATGTTCTGTTTTGGTGATTTAATAAATTGGTTTTTTTGAGTGCTATACAGAATGGGTTAACCTCTCCGATCAGAACTTTTAAATCATTAAAATGAGTTCTTAATCCATAAGAATTACATTGTAGGATAGACATAGTGTAAAAAAAAAAAAAAAAAAATTAAAATACTATGGACTAAATGTAATGAAAATTGTATGAGAGTAAGATTGTGATGGTATTGTTATCTATGTATTATTTGTTTTTGTTTGAGAATTTTGTCGACGTCTATTACCTTTTCTAGTTTTGGGGATAATAAACCCTTCATTATCAACCATTTCGTCACTGCTGTCGATTTGACCGGACGGGAGCGACGAGGATGTTGAAGGAGGGTGGGGGGAAGGAGAAGGGGAAGGGTGGGAGGAAGGAAGAGCCTTCGGAGGAAGAGTGCCTTCGGTGCAGCCGGCTCTGGTGGCGGTTATAAGCCGGACGCATTATCAGACGTGGCCACAGTGGCCTGAGCATCGCTAGAATAATCTTTAATGTCATTAGACTTATGTTTAGTTACTGCAGCTGGGCTGTGTTTATTAACCCTTTAACCGGGCGGGACGTATAAATGCGTCCTTGAAATATATGTTGTACCCTGGAACTGGTGGGACTTATATTTTCGTACAATAGAGGTATTAGTCATCGATACATGTATGTACGCGAATATATACATAAATATAAATAATTATTATATACATATATAAATAATAATAAAATTAACAAATATTTCAGGACGCATATATACGTCCCGCCCGGTTAAAGGGTTAATCTCATTATTGACTTTTAACGAATTTTCTGAAAAATAAAATAAAATATTAGCCTGGACGGCAACATCTTTTTTTTCTTTATTACTATTTTGATTTTTTGCTATTTCAGAGAAAGTTTTATTAAAATACGATGGGTTTCTGCCTCGGTATATATTTTTTGCTTCATATAATGGTATTTTATTATTGACCTGTATTGCTTTGATTTCTTTTTGCATTTTATAAACTACACACGATCGGTCTAGTGCATTGTGAGAGCCGTTACAGTTAACGCACTTAGCTGGTAGGTTAGACCTGGCATTTTCGTCGTGTCTATCCTGGCCGCAATTAACGCACACCGATTTTTTTTTTACATTGAGAAGTAGGATGAGAAAAACCCAGGCAATTAAAGCAGCGTAAAGGATTGGGTATATATGGCTGTACTCTTAACTGTTTCGTATCCAATTTTTAAAGATTCTGGTGATTTAGGTGTAGGAAATGTAACGATATAATTATGGGTTAATATTTCATTTTCGTTTGCTCTTGATTTTATTCTTACGATGTCTTTAATTACGGGAGTTAATTCATTTTTTATTGAAAATCATACCAACGGATAACTCCTTTGCTATAGTTGAGGGAATTATGGGGAACTACCTCAACGTTAAATAAACCTCCAAAGTCTTTAGAAGATAACAACTTGTTTGTTTGCTGCCCATTTAATGTTCCTACTAAAAGACTTCCGTCTCTTAATTTTTTAACCGTTTTAACATTACCAACTAGGCTAGTAATTACCTTTTGGATGAAAAAGGGGGATACTTTTTTAAAGTCATCTTGGTCTGTTCTCTTTATTATTAAATATGATGGTAATATATTTTCCGTCCTTTGTTCTAAGATTTTGTCCGGAGGAAATTTTATTTTTTTATTCCGAGCCCATTTTCTTTTTTTTTGTTGATGGGCTAGGGGGGTCGGAAATATCCATTTGCGTTTTAACGAAGTAAGAAAATTATATAAAAATCTTAAATTTTAAGCTAAATAAGTTTTAAATATAATTATAAAAAGAGGGAAAAATATATAAATGTATCCTTTAAATTTTAGAAAAGAGAGAAAAGAAAAAAAAATCTATAAATAAAATAAAATTAAATTCATTTTCAAGATAAAAACTATGAACAAAACAAAACAAAAAATAATTATCTTCTGAAAAATTAAAAAGAAACACTTACCTTTAAAAAAAATTTTAAGAAATAATAAATTGAAAAAATCAATGAAAATCTTATCTGCTAATCTTCAGAAGCCAGCTCTCTGCGACCGTCCTAGTCCAAGTTTAACTGCACACTGCCTTTCCGACAGGTTAACGTTATGAACCAACTATCAGTAAATCGTCAGCTTAATTCTGAATTTGGAAGAGTTCTGGCTTGAGGGCCAAGGACTAGCGGCTCAGGTCATAAAGCAGCTGAGGAAGAAAGAGAAGCAGAGGCATGCCTAAAGAAGAGGTAGCCTAGAACAATGGGGTGGCACATATCCAATTCCTCTCCACGAAATAATGCCTAACTATCCTGTGGAGTAGAGTGGCCCTATGGAGGGTGAGAAACAAGTGTAGGGAGGGAGTTTTAGAGGGTAGAAATTCCTTAATTTTTAAAATAAATATATAAAAATAACTAGCAGACCCGGCCACGCGTTGCTGTGGCTCAGTAGTTATATCCTAATATTTTTAAACAAATACAGTAATACCAATATTCATTGATAAAGATGAAAACCTTTCAGCTAATCAAAATCCAACGTGATTGAGAATAGAGCATTACACCATTTAAAAGTATTTGGTAAAGAATATAGGAAAGTTAAAGTTTTTATTATTTACATCTCATATTTCAATGTAGTTTGATTAAAAAGGAGCTGATTGTGTTTACGACTCACAGAGCTGCCAATACTCCGCCTTTTTTTGATGCATCGGTATAAACTAACTCGAAATGGCTCTATTTTTCCCCTAATTTTAAAAAGGATGACTGAAGTAAGTTTTGATAACCTCAGCCATTGGTCTATTGATTATTGGCCTAACACTACTTCAACTTGGTATTGTTAGTTTAACAACGGGTTTAATTTTGCTCAGGGTCATGCCAATCTTTGTTAACGCATCATATATGTCCTTTTGATAGGTGTTTTTCTCAATTTCTTTGAGACCTCGATTTCCCAACCCTTCGGCTAATAAGTGTTCGGTAGGAGGGTGGTGTGTTGAAGCTTTTAATTTAGCAATATATTTGAGTGATAATAAATCTCTTCTTAAAGAGGTTTTTACATAATACAATTAAGAATTTTTATTTATTCAAGTATTAATTTGTTCAAAATGTTTTGGGTTAACCTTTTTTTTTTTTTTAACACAAACCAAAGATTTGATGGTTTCCACACACGTGAGCAGGCGATACCCATTTCCCACGTGAGTTATGCCATTGCCCAAGGGAAAAACACGGATTTTCAAAGTCCAAGTGGACATTGTTTGCCCTTGAGATTTGTTTATGGACATGGCAAAAGCCAAACGAATAGGATATTGAAGCCTTTTAAATTTTATTGAAAATTCGTCGGTTCCAGGGGAATAGGTGGCAACAGGGCGATATCTCCTGTAAACCTTCCAGGCAACATTTTTCCTACAATAACATTTCCTGTGATCCTTTTAATGACCAAACGTGTACCGTTGAACAATTGAGGTGGATTTAAGTTACGAAGAAGAATGATTGGTGAGCCTTCTTCAACTGGAGATTGTTTGGGTGTATATCCAGGGAATTAAAAAATTCAGATAGGAAATTTACGGCTTCGTTTACATCTAGAACATTGTGAATTGATTTTGGAAGTTTATTTATCGAAATCAACATTTTTTGCTGCCAAAATAGCACGACTACCCAGCCAATTATAGTCCAAATAATTGTTCAAAATATCAGGAAGGACACTTTATATTTCGTAGACAGTTCATTTTTCGTCTCTACAACAGTTCAGAAATGTTCTGGTAATTAGATAAATTTTGAATTTCGATGCAGCTCTATTTCACCGTTTCCAATATAGAGCAATTGTTTAAAAAATATATCTGCCGATGGATTATTTTGCAGTAGTACTCTCATATTTATGGCGGATAAATCTGAAACTTGAGGTTACCCAAATAACAATTATTCCTGTTCAGTAGAGGTGTAATAATCATTAAATGTAAAATTAAAAAAATGCCGCGATTTTTAATCCTTTCTTAATCAACAATCATTTAAATATAAGTAAAAAATTGTATTCTGGTGAAATTAACAACGAAATATCATTCCCAATAATAGCCTACTTTAAATTAAAGAAAGGATTATAATCTTCGCTAACATTTCTTAAATTTTACATTTAAAGATAATTACAACTCTGCTGAACAGGAAGTAACAGCCTCTATTCGATTGGGATTAAATTTTCTCAACTTTAAATTATTGTTGATAAAGGAGGAATTACAAATCTTCACTGACATTTTTTAAATTTTAGATCTCGGGATAAAAATGATAAAAAGGTTTGGTAATGCGCGCAACACACAACTTTCACTTACGAACTTACTTGGATTAGAAATCGACGTGTTTCGATAATATGTAAACGCCATTCCTCAACTTCACACATTTTTCCACACTTAAGTATATACTTATATTTGTAGATCTCCATAAGTTATAGAGTATCTGTATAGCAAAATTTGGTAATTCTCAGCACTTTTCGATTCATTATTGCTAATTTATATATGAAGGGACTAATTTCATCAACAGTCGAGTTTTTTACTGCTTGTTTTTTACTACGAGTGGCTTTTTGCAAATAGATCGTCAAGGTGAATCGATAGGTGTATTTACGTCTCTTATGCCTTTCTGGAAATCAAGAACGATTACTGTTCCTCTAAAATCGCTTTATATTGTTTTCAAAAATTTACTATGGAACAAAAGTTTCTAGACTAAAATATGCCTATATTAATTATAGACTATTATCTTATACCATATTTTTTCCCCCCCTTTATATGTTTATTCGATTTTTTACACACCTGCGATGCTTCAAAAATTTGAGCATCACGTATTTACTCTCTAAAGTAACATTAATCTTTTTATTAATAAATAAAAGTTTTTATTTTCATAATACGTTTAATACAATTTTGGCAGTCATATATACATATATCAAATACCAACTTTAATCAAAATCGTTAAAGCCGTTTTTGAGTAAAAAAACACGTGAAAATGGGAAAAAATTTATTAAGTAAAGTGCCCCTTCCAATTAATCAATTTTGATGAAATTTCGACTGTCACATCGCGGGCATATACATACACAAGATACCGAGTTTGGTCAAAATCATAAAAGCCGTTTTTGAGTAAACAAAAAAACACGTGATAATGAGACAACAGTTATTAAGTAAAGTGCCCCCTCCGTTTAACCAATTTTGATGAAATTTCGGCTGTCGCATCACGGTCATATACATACATTAAATACCAAGTTTGATTAAAATCGTTAAATCCGTTTTGTAGTAAATAAAAAAAAAAAAAACACGTGAAAATGGGACAACATTTATTAAGTAATGTGCCCCCTCCAATTAACCAATTTTGATGAAATTTTTACTGTCGCTTCGCGGGTATATAGATACACCAAATACTGAGTTTAATCAAAATCGTTAGAGCCGTTTTTGAGAAAATCGAAAAAAACCTAAAAATTAGACAAAATTCTTTAAATAAAGTACCCCCTCCGTTTGACCAATTTCGATGAAATTTTTGCTGTCACATCGCGGGCATATATATACACTAAATACCCAATTTCAGGTCTTTGCGGTTTATAGTTTTTGAGCTAGTCTGTTCACATAAACACACACACACACACACAGACCATTTCATGGGACTTGGTTAATTGGACTCAGGGGACCCCAAAACCGGAAATCGAAATTTTTCACGATCGCAATACTTTCCTTACTACATATTTCATATATAGGTAAGTGAAAGTAAAAAAGGAAATTGATTGAAAGACATGGTGTATTCTTCAAAAAAGCAAAAAAAATTCTATCAGAACAGTTTAGCAACACACTCATAAAGAAAATACCTGATAATTTGTGTCATATTGGAATTGCACAAATGTGCAAGACGATTAGTCCACAATATGCAGCTAAACATTTGAGGAATAACATCAAACAAGTTTGAAGGTGTTGTAAAATGTGTACAAAAATAAATCAAGTGGGAACGACAAATTCGGATTTACGTCTCACCTGGGCCCGGCCATAAAGCCTTTCGAAATGATCTCTTTAGATGCAATAGGAGGCCTTGGAGGGTCAAAAAAAAATTATTTGTATATCTTAGGCATTTATACTAATATCGAAAACTCAGAATGCAAATTATTTTATAAAACTCGTTATGAACATAACGGGAACAGGGGATATTGGTATGGTTCTCTCCGATCAATATTCAGGAATTAATTCGAAAAAATTCAAAAAAGTTAGCAGCAGATACCATTGATCTTTACAGCAGTAAATGTACCAAACTCAAATGGCGAGAGATTAAATCAAACCTTATTGAAAATAAATCAGATGAAAAAAAAAAAAAAAAGGGGAAAAGGAGAGCATGGATAACGATAATTCAAGAAATTGTAGAAATCAATAATTATTATAAAGCAAAGTGAACAATGAGCTAAAACTCATAAACGATTCCAGATAGAATCAAGAAAGTTGAAAGGTTTTGTAGCCCTATCCATGAAGGTTTCCATTTTTATTAGAAGACTTTGATATCGGAAATCTAATTTTTCCATTTTGCAATGTATAATTAGCCCACCTTAACTTGGCTGATGGATTATAAATAATGAGTGGGTTCCCAGATAGCGATAGGTTACAATTAGGGATCGGATTTTTATGTATTTAAAAATGCCAAATATTTAATTAATTCATATGTGGTAAGTATGAGATTTTCTTAAAATATTTAAGTAAAATCGACAATTTTTTTTTTTTTTTTTCTTATAATGATTTATACAAGTATGATATATGATTATATATATCAAGAACTTATAAGGATTTATACAAGAATAGAACTTTTTTACATCTTATAATAATTATAAGGAATAAAAGAATTGTTTTTTTACAAGTCCTTATGATATGTGCAACAAAAGAACAATTTATAGTAATTATTAGGAACAAAAGAACATTTTTTCAACTTAAAATGGTAAAAGATGTGTTAAATTTTCAAAACTTTACTCAACGAAAATGTTTGCAGCCACATGAAATTTCAAATGTTGGAACGTAAAGCGCCAACGGTCTAGGCGTAGGATGGAATTGTAAGGATCAAAAGATCGTGCAACATCTACAGATGTTATAGGTGCCTTGCTGAAAGAAGTTATCTAGTTGGGGGTAAAGGGTACACGATGTTCAGAGGTGACTTCTGTTTTGCTGATAATATCAGAAATCTGGCTGATGGTTTCCCACCCTTTGTTCTTGCTCAGCGCTTCTGCCAGTTTTGATCTGATCAGATCTCCCTAACACCCAGGTATTCCTCCACCTTTTCGATGACCCTTTTAACGTTAGCCACCTTTTCTGTCAGTGGAACATTTTGGGACTCAAGTTGGGTAAGGGGTAAGGTCGTTCTTTAAATTAGGTTTCTCGAATAAAGACTTGGCTGTATTTATCGCTATTGCTTCGTTTTCGAGATGTGAAAGGACACTCTAGTTTTTATTTTAGTTCTCGCAGTAATACTGAGCTGCTTAACACATTCAACGCCAACGCCATATTCTCTAGCTGAACCAGGTGGCCAGAGGGTTTTGGGACATCATTGAGCCGGTACAGCCTCAGGCAGTAATCGGCCACCAGAGTCGCCAAAGAGTTTGTTAACCCGCAACGCACCAGTTTAAAGGGCTGTTAGCTTTCATTTCGTTATTTTTTTTTTTTTATGTTTCATATTACTGTTATAAAAAATAAAAAAAAATTAAAAAAATAAAAAAATAAAAAAAATAAAAAAAGTGAAGTAGTTCCTTTGAAAGTTAAACTAATTGTGGGTATGGGAATTTTCATTTAAAAAAATCATCATCAAATTACTGTAACACATCATTATTTTTTTCGTTATAAATTTTATTTTTAAAAAACATCATGTATAATAAAAAACTATAAAAAATAATAAAAATAATATATAACAAATAAAAATAAATAATACAAATAATAATAAGGGATTACAATTATAAATAATAATATATACAACACAATAAAAATACAATATATGTACAACAATTATAAAAAATAAAAATACAATATATATACAACAATTATAAAAAATAATATATACAATACAATAAAAATACAATATATGTACAACAATTATAAAAAATAAAAATACAATATATATACAACAATTATAAAAAATAATATATACAATACAATAAAAATACAATATATGTACAACAATTATAAAAAATAAAAATACAATATATATACAACAATTATAAAAAATAATATATACAATACAATAAAAAATATATACATATATATAATACAAATTTACATTGTCGTATGAAATTCCCGGACGCAAGGGTCAATGCATAGACCGGGTTGCCCTTCACAATCGGGACAAATCACAACCGTACTTACCCGACGATTTTTGGCATAACATACCCTGCAATTCTTTTGCTTTCGTTTACCAGATGTACCTGATACGTAACTGATTTAGGGAAATGAAGGGTCTGTCGAGGTAATGGGATAGTTGGTCTTTCCAACTGTTGCAGACGATTGCCTTCGTCTACAAGTTTTCCAATAATTTCCACTCTAAAATCTCTAGTACTCATTTTTTGGGGGGCGCCAGTGTTCCGATGAAATTGGTATAAATTCATGAGCATTATTTGGAAAAAGTGGAAAACTATTTTCTTATACCACCGGATAGTTTTTCTGGAGGTGATATTATAACTTAAAAGTTGGTCCAACCTGTCTACTCCTCCCATAAATTTGTTATACTCAATAATGGCCCGAGGTTTTGAAGAAACCAGACCCCTTCTATTCCTTGCCATCTCTAAGTCCCCTGAGAATTCCGATGAGATCATGAGGACATCTCTCTTATCTCTCCACTTCATAACGCATACCCCGTCTTCATTCCATCTCTGGACCATCTGTCCTCTCTTCAACTTTTCCCCAATTACCTCTACAGGGTTGCCCTTTCTATTAGCCCTTAGTGTGCCAGTACAATAAAAGTTACCATCTAATAAATTTGTTACAGTAGCCAAGCTGGTGAAATAATTATCCATAAAAAGACTATGTCCTTTTTCTTTCAAATGCCTCACCAGTTTGTCTACTACACACTGAGCATGTGATTTACCCGGTGCATCAAAACTACTACCAGCGCCTGAATAAATAATGACTCTATGAACGAGGCCATTTTTTTCTGCCAGTATATACAATACTTTGTGGTTGCACAGTTTGTGGTTGCCCAAGCGCAGTCTCAGCATCCACAAATTTCCTCGTTCTTATCCCTAAAAATTTGTACATATAGTTTTTTTATTCTTTTACTAATCCACTGTAACTGGATAATGTAATATAATGATAAAATATAATATAAGTAGTGAGAATAGCTTTAAAATTAGATATTATAAGCAAAATGAAAAAATGGAATAGTTTTAAAAAAAAAATTAATTATAAAATACTTACTTCTTTTAGATGGCTGTCCACTGGCATTCCTCTTCTTAGGTCCCATTTTCAATTAGATTAAATTAAAATTAAAAATAAACCACTTCAATTAACAAAAATTCATGGAAAACTTTAAAAATTCACAACTCCTGCTATAATGCAGCTATCCGGAAACCAAAAACACCGAAATGACTATCATGGACCAGTGCAAGTGGCTGACTAACAAAAGTAAACACTTTCCTACCTGGCCATCGCTTTTAAGTGGAAAAGGTAAAATATACCTGATTACTGCCCTGGGCAGTGACCGGCCACCTGGGCTCGACCCCCGTTACTGCCTGAGGCAGTGATCAGCGTTGAATGTGTTAACGCTCGTCAATATTGGTTCTGATGAAAGGGACCAGTCTGGTTAGAGATCTTTTAGCATTTGAATGCTACTTGGTGCTTTTAAGAACACTTTTTTAACCGAGAAGATTAAGGAATCTACGTCACTGAACAAAGATCGGATGGCAAGATGGGATGGAAGTTTCTGCTACTCGATGCAAGGCAAGAGCAATACATGAATTATCTTAGGATAAAATACCTGAATAGATTGTCCAGCCTTGGTCATGTTGGGGGCAGCATTAGAGATAAAAAAGCACTTTTTCGTTCAAAACTCCACTATGCCATAGGGTATGCATTGAGGCATCGAAAAATCGTGAAATGGTTGTATTTTTCGAGAACTTCTGAGTTCAAAAGAAATGGCTTTGAATCCACAATACTGTTAAGTTTTCCAATAACTGCATTGGCAATATGCCTGCCCTCAACGTCAGTGGTTTTATCAATTGATTCCCAAGTCGGTCCATCTTTGATACGTTCTCGAATCTTGGCTAGTTTATCTTTATGATAACTTCCAGGTAGTTTTTCCGCAGTGCTCTTATCAGGCATTTTTTCCCCCAATGTAGGTCTTTAAGAATCCTTTGAAATGAAGTTTGTGGATAGGAATATATGCTCTGACCAAAGTCCGACAAAAATCTGTACTCAGAATAGGCTTAATTGATGATGGAGATGTAAGAAAGGCTTGATAGAATGTCGTCTCTTTCTTTCTGTTTTATTCTCTTTGTACGATCCGGTGGCAATATGTTGAGTGACTTAGGAACGCTGAGAGCAAGAACGCACTTGTAACTAACTGTGTAATGTATATAACTGATGTAGTTACATACATTACAGAGTGTGTGTGTAACTGTTGGAGACATTGTAACAAAAATGTCTCCATCACTTCGAAAAAGTTCAGCTGGAAACTCGCTAAGATATTTAGCAACCAGGTCTGTTTGAGACCGATGTTCGTGGCATTTCACCCAAAATAGAATACACTAAGTGACCGAAAGAAATGAACGATTGGACACTTCAACAAACCAGCTGAATGAAAAGACAACGATGCTTCACTAACAGGTGCCAGTCACTGTTTACAAGCATTCTCTGTAAATTACAATAACCATTGTACCCACTGTGATTCACAGCCCTACCCCAGGCCAAAATGATAAAAATATATACTTATTTTGATTTGATATGCATTTATTTTGATCAAATATGTATATATATGCAGACATACATTCAAATATGTGGAAAAATGTGAAATAAACATAGGCTCAAATGGCTTAAAATGTGTCATTATGAACACTTCTAGTTGAAAAATGTTTGTAAATTACCTAGAAAAAAATATATAAATATATTCGAATCCGATCCCTAGTTATAATTCATTCAGATATGGTTCATTCATTCGGTTTTAATTTTATTTTCGTTCAGCTGTTCTCTTTATTAATTTCATGTTCAGATTTCTCTCTATCAATAGTAATTTTGCAATGATATGTAAATTCATAGCTGAATAAAAACATTTGGTTATAAAAATTTAAATTAAATTTGAGATAATAAAAAAAATGAATTAGATCGTTAAGAGGTCGGATTGGTTTAGGATGTAGATTATTTACATTACATTAAAGGAATGTATGAATCTTAATTTTATACGTCACAATAAATTTAAAAAACTATACATATAATATCTTTTATTTGTGAACTATACAATATTGTTTTTAAAAAATTATAGAATGTACATGTATATATATATATATATATATATATATATATATATACATAATATATAAATATGTTGCATCATTGAGAATTACTAAAAAAAAAAAGTAGTAATAAATAAAAAACCTTAATAATGTGTTTTATATTTTTTAGTAATAAACTTTTTATCAAGGTCCAACAGTTTTTGGGTACAAACATGTTAAGATGTAATCTCATGAACCATTACAAGATAGCAATAGAATGAATAAATTTCATGATTCTTAAGTGAATGATACAACATATAATGGTAGCAAATAGGGAATAGACCCATCAAGAAGGAGTCATAAGATCTTTAATTTTAATTTTTGGTGGTGGCAATTTTACTGGTCTTAAATATGGATTGTCAATGGAATCAACATCGGTTTTAGCGTTATCTTCTTCTTCTTTGATACAATCTTTACCTTTTTTCCTTTGAGGACTTTTGGATGAATCATCATCTTCCAATTCAAACACTTGGTCTTTTGGAAGCAATGCCACTAAGTAAGGAGGAAAAGTTGGTTTGCAAGCAATAACTAAAAAAAAAAAAGGTTAATGAATTAACTAGTAGCAATTTTATTTGTATATGTAAGTGAATCTTCTGTTTACTGATAATGCAATTATTTAAGAGTTGTAAATACGTATTGTCAATAAATCATTTATTTTTACAGAGAAACACAATCAAGTTTTTTTTTAATTATCCAAGAATAGAAGCTGACTGGCTGGTAACTTGTCATTAATGTCAGTTGATTGGCTTGTCAATTTGTCTTTTATTTCACCAGACAAATTGAAATTAAGACTGGTTATTTTCTCATCAACCTCAGCAGACTGGCAGGTAAATTTGCCATCTAAACCATTTATTTCAGCTGACTGGCTGGCCAACTCGTCATTTATATCACCAGATAGACAGATCAGCATATCATTTATCTAAACCGACAAATTAATTAAAGCAGACTTTTAAAGAGCTATCCTAAAATTAGATTGTTTCAGGACCAATGCCCTGTCTTAAGTATTCCTCACTGAAGCAGGCCAGTAAGATCGCTTTTGTTCCAGTAATGTCCAAATCCATCTCTTCTAGTTCCCTCCTTAGCACCACTATTAAAAGTTCTCCAATCCATTTGCCTGGCATTTTTTTTTTATCTTTAAATGCCACATCTGACACCAGTTGTAACCAGGATTTGAAATTAACTCTTATTTTTTAGAAAAGAGAATAAAAGTCAAATCCGTACTTTTATATTTCTAATAAATAAATAAAAATCACATCATGACTTTTATATTTCGGGGCCATAAAATTGAATGATCTTTATCACAATGATATCTAATATTAGAATCTGAACTTGATTTTAATTATTTAAAAATAAATATACAGGGCAAAAATAATCCAGGTGGTCGAAAAGCCAGAAATTGTATATAAACAAATAAATAAATAAAAATAAATATATAAGCTTTATTTTCGAAATTGCATATTGGCACACACTATTGGGTGAACCATTTTTTTGGAAACCTTTTAGGGTATAAAAAATTACTTTATATCGATAATTAGCTCATCAAAAATGCTGGTAATGAAAATAATATCGCTTTAAAATCTCAGGCTCGCTCATACATCGACTTTTATACTACAACTTATCTAATGTTAACAATACAGAGGTCAACTTCTAGGTTAATGAGGGTGCTGATCATGAAAATTATATCAACTTTTATATTACGCTCAGGTATCGCTTTATTCCACCTTACGCGATATAAACGATATTGGGGTCAGCTTGTAGATTAATTGAGGTGCTGAATTTGTACATCATATCCATTTTTTCATTAAGCGCTCAGGCATCGGTTCATTACAACATATGTGATATAAATGTTATTGAGTTCGCCTTCTAGGTTTATAAGGGTGCTGATTATGAAAATGGCATCGATCTTTCGATTACGCGCTCAGGTATCGACTTATTACAACTTACACAATATAAACAATAAAGGGGTCGACTTCCAGACACAGTTTGAACCCGACTGTATCTTCAACACGGCTTCCCCGAATACTTTGACTGCATCTCCTGTAGCAGTCCTCAGTCGCTACCTGGAGGGCGACAGCCTTTCTTTGCCAGTCACTTTTCAGCAAACGATAGCCTTTGTAGCACCGGTGTCTACCAACATGGCTTATCTCGTACTGTTGACGAAGCCGTCCACATATAAACTACCGGCTTTGTGCCCCAAGGAGGCTACCACCAGAAGGGGAGGGCCGTGAAGACGTGGTCGGGTTGCCCTCCAGGAGATGACACGTTTAAGTTTCCCTGGGGCTGTGGCATGTCAGAAGCAGTCCGCTTCTTGGAGGTGCTCCTGACGTGGCCGAGTTCCCTGCAGCCACAACACCGTACTGGTCTCAATCAAGTGCCTTCACAACTTTTAAAATAACCTCTTCCAGGTTGTTTAAGTTTGCCAATTCTTGTTGCCTTTCGATGCAGTCGGTACTGTTCATGGTCCAGACCAGTACAAAAAATACTGGCAGATGGGAGGTCTATAAAGAGGCCCCTTGATGCTAAAAGACAGGAGAAAGCCGAGTAAAAAAAATATTAAATAAAACTGAACAGGAAACACTGGGAATGCTAAGGGTGGAAGGGAAATATACCACAAACAAGATGGAAACTTTTGAAACCATGGCAAGAAGAAAAAGAAGAATTTCCTGACTACGAAATAAGTAGAAATTATGATAACTACTCCACATACTCTGAATCAACAAATGATGATATTATGTGGGGAAGCGCAAAGAAAATAATTACCAGTAGTGTTCTTGACTGGGCAGTCAATACCATGAAGCCATTCAAATCAGCTGGTAAAGATGGCATATTTCCAGCCCTAATACAAAAAGGACCATTATCAAACACAATCAAAATACTCAATGATTGGTGCAAAGAAAATGGATTAAATATCAATCCACAAAAAATTCACATTTGCTTCTTCACAAAGAGGAAAAAAATAGACATCAGGCTACCAGAGATAAATGGTTTCCCGTTGACACCCACAAAAGTAGGGTGTCACACTTGGCCATAAACTAGCAAGGAAAGGCTCCACAAAAAAACCCATTACCCCAGAACCAGTAATTAGAATCAGCATTAGCTATGCCAAAAGAAGGATTGGGGAAATCTTTGGAACATATAAAAACAATAGTGGAATGAGAAAACCCTTCTTCACTCCAAACTATTTCTAGAAGGCACCTCTGTTAAAAGAAGCAAAATGCTACTAAACTATGACAGAAAGGCACTACAAAAAATAACAGTGATCTAAAAAGAACATTGTAAACTTTACAAACATATCTAACAACTCAAGCTAGCAGAGTCACCTACCTGTAGATTCTGTGGCAAAGAGAATGAAACAGCTAATCACAACATCTGTTGGTGCGATAGCTTCGCTTGACTAAGATTCAGGCTCTTTGGTAGGGAAATCATACCTGATTCAGGTTCAAATGATTTAGTCAATCCAATAAGCTTATTACAATTCACTGATAGTCATTTATTTCAGCGGCTAACTAGAATGTAGGCAGGATATTTTCTCATTAAGCTCAGGAGACTGTCTTGCCAATTTTTCATTAATCTCAGCAGACTGCTTATTATACATAGCCTTCAAAAAGCAATCTTCAAACTCTACTGGTTCAGGATCTAAGTACTTAAGTACCCTCATTTCAAAGAAATCGGGAAATTTTAAATTACTGGTAGCGAGCCCTCCCCCTCACCACCACTCCGAATTAAATATCCTTAATAATAAAATAAAAGAGTACTCTCGGACACCTATAGTTCTCAAAACTTCTGCTAGGGACTATCCTGTGGCCCCACCTTTTGTGATAGTCTTTAATAAGTAATCAAAGATCAAGCAATGAAGGCTACACCGCCCTTGCGGCCATTTTCCCGCCACAAGCCATTGTTGACCTAAAATCCTGTGTCTCAGAGACACATATTCCCCTCATTCTTATATTCCTAATACATAATGTTGGTCTTTATTATTTTAATTCTTTCTTATGAATTACAAAGCGGGTCGTTAATAGACTACTTCAAATCCAAATTTACCATTGCATAATCAATTTATTTTTATGTTAAATTATCATTAGATTTTACATTCTACTGTTCCATGACTTCCTCCTTTGAAAATAGTTTCTTCATAAATCAGATAATTTTTTTTTTTTAATTTTAGTTTTTTATTCTATTTTCCTATTTTCAAACTCTTCTCTTTGTTATTGAGAGAAGAGTTTGGCAGATTGTCTGATAGAATGCGTCAAATCATGCAGTTATCAGCTCAGAATTTTTCAGAGGACTCAGATTAGGATCTTGACTCTGACAATTCTCAGGTCCCAAATGATTCGTGTATGTCATCAAGCTATTTATGATTTTAGAATAACTTTTATACATATCGAGATTCACATCATGTAAATGATGTAACCGTGCTATATTTGCATGATAACTCATTTAATTCTCTTTATTCGTTCTAGTTTTTATTAGGATAAGACTTTTAAAATGTATAAGACAGAATGCGATATGAGTCTAAAATTTTAGATCATGATTAACACTACAACAACAATCGTTATTTTTATAAAGGTTTTATAGCATGCACTGTAAGAATTAAAATAGCTAAAGATATGACATTTTAATTAAATATGAGCCTTTGATAGTGCATACAAACCAGGAAAAATTGTATCAGGCGAAAGGAAGAGACTATCTGTGTCATTGATTTTAGTTTCAAATTTGTTAAGAGCCCGCTCGATGTCTCTCTTTTGAATTGCAGATTTTTCTCTAATAGCTTCATATTCAGTTACAGGTTGCTTATGAGTCTGGAAAAAATAAAATTGAAATGGGTGAAATTAAATTTTAAAGTAATTTCAATATGTTATCATTATGTAATAGTGATTTTAAAATATAACGACTTTGCCAAAACATATACTATTAACAAGAAACAAGTTAGTCTGGGGCGTGGTCAAGGAATCTAGATGTAGTAATAAACTATTTTATTATAGACTCAGTTACTTTTTGTCTGTATCTTGTTCATATATTTTTTTTGTCTATGTCTTGATCATTAAGCCCTAAAGTAGACCTGCATGGGTGGGTCAACGTAAGCTACAATAAAATAGTTTCTTACTGAATTTAAATTCTTAGATCGCCACACTGAACCACAATTTTTCCGTTGTTGAATTCGCGTTAGCAAGCGATGGTGCTGCTGCCTGACTGGAACTAACCAAATCCAGATAAAATCCGGGTTAGTAAACAGGAATTAAAGCAATTTCAGGAGTTTTTAATTTATTTGTTCAAAAGTAACGGCCAATAGAGCAAAACACTTTTACCTAAAATACTATTTTTATGTAGCTAACACCACATTGATCCCCCTGATGAAGAAGAAATTTGCGAAGTTCTATCAAACCTCAAGAATAATAAGGCCCCAGGCATAGATGAAATAGCACCCGAAATTCTGAAGCATGGTGGCAGCGAGCTTATCATGTTCCTAAAGGATTTATTCCTGGACATCTGAAATGAAGAAAGGCTGCCTTTGGAATGGAAGAAGACGATCATATTCCCCATTCACAAGAAGGGTGATGCTCTAGAATGCAAGAACTACAGGGGAATATGCCTCCTCCCCTGTGCTTACAAAGTGCTGTCGGCGGTTTTGTTTAAGAGACTACTCCCTTATGCAGAACATGAAATAGGAAAATACCAGAGTGGTTTTAGATCAGGCAGGTCGACGACGGACCAAATTTTCACTCTCCGTCTGCTCCTTGAGAAAACAAGAGAGTATGATCAAAGTGATGTGAAAGTGAGTATGATGACTACTCGATGATTAGTTATGACGTCAAATGCTTATTTACTAACACACCCCTCAAATTGGCTTTTAAACTGATTTCGGATAACTGGGACAAAATAGAACCACATACACCAATAAAAAGCAAAACTATGTTCCTTGAAGGAATCAGGCTATGCACAGATAATGGGTATTTTTCTTTTCAAAACCAAACATATAAACAAATTTTCGGCCTTCCAATGGGCGATTGTTTAAGTGTTAATCTATCGGGAATATTAATGAACCACATCATTAACAAGGCACTTAATCAATCCGGTATAAAGCCACTATTAATTACTAAATATATTGACGACTTACTCGTTATCCATAAAACAGCAGATAATCAATTACTATTAGACAATCTCAACGCCATCCATCCCAGAATAGTTTTCACAGATGAAATTGAGAAAAACAATAGTATTAACTACCTAGATATGACAATAATCCGCGAAAAACATAAAATATATTCAAAATGGTACAAAAAGCCCATAACAACCAATAGTATACTAAACTACTACTCTAATCATCCTAAAACTCAAATTACTAACGTAGGTAATAATCTTATAAATAAAGCCATACTCCTAACGGATGATGCATATATAAAAGATACAAAAAAAGAAATTTTTTCTATTTTAAATAACAGCTTCTACCCGAACAGGCTAATATCAAAACTATGGTATGGTGCAATAAATAAATATAAAATCTCCCTTTCACAAATAGACGATAATTTAATAAACAAGGTTCAGGATAGTGACACAGCCGATAAATTAGACAACAACTTGCCACGTTCAACAGGGAATAACCATAAACCCCCTTCTCAAACCACGTTAACCCAATTTTTTAATACAGAAACACCAAAAATTACAATAGACAAAGAACCGGATACCACAACAAAAAACACTATATCAAACCCCGACACCAATCACCAACATCATCACACACAAAAATTCAAATCCATCACATACATCGATAAACTAACACATAACATTATAAACACCTTCAAAAAATTAGATGTGGATGACTTCAAATTCGCACTCAAACCCTCTCACCCAATACGTAAACTTCTCACAAAAACAAAAGATCCCACACCAATAGAAAACCAAAGAAACCGAATATACAACATTCCTTGCAAAAACTGTGACAAATCATACATAGGCACAACTTCAACCGACCTCAAAACCAGAATCTATAACCACAAAAGCACACTCAAACCAAATTCAAAAACAGCCACATCATTATCAAACCACGCTAAACAAACCAGACACGAAATAGATTTTGATAACGTAAAAATTCTACATAAATCCACCTCCCGACCAAAACAAAAAATAATTGAATCCATATACATTGCAATAAATCAAGACCATATATTAAATACTAAACAGGAAGCAGCCCACATCCCCAAGCACTATTCGCACATAATACATAACAATAGAACGCGCTCGCGTCGACCTTAAGCCAGTAGGCCCGCAGTACCCTTCATAGACGATGGGCCAGACGACACGGTATTCCAAATTGTTGAATTCCAATATGCAGTGACGACCCTATTTCAGGGGAATTTAAGGGTAAGCATGCTGTTGCTTTATTTTACATTATGGAGAATGACAAAACCATATTATGTTAACATGTTATTTTTATAAGTCTTTTAATACTGTTTTTGAATGTTTGTTCATTATATTTTAGATGAATATGGCGCAGGACGCCGAAAGCTCCTTGTATTATACTAAATAATAAAATATTTATATTTGAGATCGTCTTGGTGGATATACTTTGATCAACATTTTTAACGATCTACCTACTACTTAGAAACAAGAGAGTATGGAATCAGCACACACCATGTATTCGTAGACTTTCAGCAAGCATATGATTCTGTAAATAGAAATGAAGTCTACAAAGCTATGATAAACATGCAGATACCCCCTAAACTAGTAAGACTCGACGCATGACAATGGAGGGTAACCTGTGCTGTGTTCGAATGTTTGGGGATCTGTCTAGAAGCTTCACCACAGGGACGGGAGTCCGTCAGGGCGATGGTTTGGCGTGTCTTGTGTTTAACTTGGCTCTCGAGACAGCTGTGAGGAATTCTCGCATTCAGACCACTGGAACACTTCTAAATAGGCTTGTTCAAATTCTTGGATATGCAGACGATCTGGACCTTGCCGGAAGGACACTGGAAGCAGTTAGGGAAGCTTTTGAGGCCCTGGAAGTAGCAGCAGCAAGCATGGGGCTGCTAATAAACACGGAAAAAACAAAATACTTGTGTGTTAACCCAAAACATGATATCCGGGAAAGCTTTTTTCAGTTGGGTTCACACCGTATAGAAGTAGTAAGAGATTTCGTCTACTTAGGCTCTCAAGTGAACTCCCGAAATGACATTGGAGAAGAAATAGACAGACGAATCCTGGCTGCTAATCGGTGTTCCTTCGCACTTCAAAAGCATCTCCGGTCTAGGATTTTGTCAAAATCAACAAAGGTCAGAATATACAAAACCTTGATTCGACCTGTTTTAATATACGGCTCTGACACCTGGACGCTTACAAGGACTCAGGAACTGGAACTCTCCAGGTTTGAACAGAAGATTTTAAGGAGAATATATGGGGCCGCATATGTTGACGGAGACTGGAGAAGAAGAACCAACCTCGAGCTGAGAAGCCTATACAAGGACTTAGACGTGGTTGATACGATTAAATTATCTCGATTGCGATGGGCGGGACATGTTGTTCGAATGAATTCCTCCGAAATCCCATCTAAAGTCATATCGGAGAAACTGTTTGGACCACGGAAGGTTGGACCCCCTAGGCTCCGATGGGAAGATTGTGTTGCTACCGATGCTCTATTGATGCTTGGCATTCATGACTGGAAGGCAGCAGCACAAAACCGAAATAAATGGCGGTCATTGCTGAAGCAGGCCAAGACTCAACTTGTGGGTCTTAGAGCCTTATAAAAAAAAAAAAAAATGTAGCTAACATAAACAGAATGCAAAACATGGGTTTAGTCCTCTATGCTGATTCAATAATTAAAATTATTGAGAACCTTTCTCCTCCAATAATTAGCAGTGATAAATACTAATTTGTATATTTATTTAATAATTATTAGAAATTAAGTTTTTTTATTTATAGGACACCTAACTGATACCTACCTGTATTATTAAAATAGACTGAGACTAAACGTTTTATATAAATCTACAAATTTTTGTCTAGAACTCACTAATCACAACAGACCCACTTACTGCATTAATATAAACCTAGATGGAAAAACTTAAACTACAGTGCATAGAATTAATATATACTCATTTTCAGAAAAAAATTCTCTCATATGAATCTAATCATCAACTATTTTAACTTCAAAAAGCCAAGCAAAAATCAGATAACCATTTTTTTTTTTTTTTGAAAGTGGCATATGCACCGCGGCCCAGATGGGCCTATTGTGCGCCATGTTGTCTGCCTGGGTTCTGCTTCACTTTATATGCTTATTTTCAGTACCTCAGTGTATTTAAGGAGGCTGCTTGGGTTAATTAACTCATGCGCCTTAGGGTCCGTGATGCGGTCCAGGCCAAACATTCTGAACCTTAATACTGCGAGTCTGTCACATTTGCAGACTATATGATAGGCCGTCTCACTCTCTTTTTCGCAGTATCTGCATGTTGGCGATGCCGCGAGTTTGAGTTTGAACATGTGGCTTCTGAGCTTACAGTGTCCGGTGTATACTGCTGTGAGTATTTTTAGTGCATTCCTGTCAAGATTTAGTAGTTCTCTACTTCTTTTGACAGAGGGACTGTCCAGGAACAATTTGGAGTGTTTGAGATTTTGCATCCTCCAAAGTTGTTTTCTTTTTTCTCCATATATTTCCTCTATCCTCCTTATGGCAGAGCTTTTGCTTATGCCACACACCGGTTCAGGGGTGATAGGTTTGATACTGGATCCTTTTCTGGCAAGAGTGTCTGCATTTTCGTTTCCTGTTATGCCAGTGTGGCCTGGCACCCATTCTACGTTCACTCTGTTGTTATTTGCTAGGCTGTTGAGTCTTGTTTTGCACTCCCATACAACCTTGGAGTTTGTAGCATCAGATACCGTTGTTTGGTATGTGCAGTTCTTTATCGTTTATTTTGACATTAAAATTTGCTTCCAGTGAGCCCCTGATCTGGATGTCAGAGTGCATGGATAGTAGTCTATCCTTTTCAAGCTCCTGGAATATTTTCCAGTGTCCCCAATTTGTGGTAGCTTTAGAGGACAGATTTAGCTTGCTGATCCTGTAGCAGGCCTTCATGGCTTGCACCTCCGCTTCCATGTGCAGTGGTGCTAGGTTAAGCATCAGTTCCATGGTGGCAGTAGTTGTGGTCTTCATTGCGCCTGTTATCATGAGGCAGGCTAGTCTTTGCAGTTTTTCCAGCCGAGCTTTGTTTCTGCCTATCCCTGATTTATGCCACCAGACCAGGGAAGAGTATAGCACCATTGGCCTTATAACCATGGTGTAAAGCCAATGACCATTTTGGGTTTAAGTCCCCAGTTTGTGCCTATTGCTCTTTTACAGGCCCATAGACATTTCAGGGCTTTGTTGGTCGTGTTTTCCACGTGTTTAGCCCAATTGAATTGTCCAGTGTGACACCTAGATGTTTTACAGTTTTACTTTGGTTCAACTGGACCCCCTCAATTGTTGGTAGTTTAATAGCTATCTTCCTCCTCGTGCTGAAGATGCAAATACTTATTTTTTGTGGATTAATGTTCAATCCATTATTTTTGCACCAGTTCAATATGATTCTGGTAGCACTATTTAAGAGGTCCGATAGGACACTTTGGTGTTTACCTCCTACAAGGACTGCTATATCGTCCGCATATCCCTGTGCATAGTAGCCTGAGGTGTTTAGCTTCGTCAGCAGTGTGTCCAACACTAAGCACCACAGTAGCGGGGATATCACTCCTCCCTGGGGACATCCACCTTTGGGTTTGATCAGTATTTTGCTGAGTCCTAATTTGGACTGTATTTGTCTTTCCCTCAGCATGGTCATAATCCATCTGATGGAAATTTCATCAATTTTTCTCTCCAGCAGGGTTTTCTCTACTACCCTGTGTGGTGTTCTGTCGAAGGCACCTTCAATATCGATGAATGTGCCGATCGTGGTTTCTTGGTGGTCCACAGATTTTTCAATTCTAGAGACTAATTTATGTAATGCTACCTCGCAGGATTTTCCTGCTTGGTAGGCGAATTGATTTTCGTGTATTGGGTGAGAACCCGCTAATTGTTCCCTCACATGCCTGTCCATCATCTTCTCTAATACTTTCATTAGGAAGGATGTCAGGCATATAACCTTAATTTTTCCATATAGCTATTCCATATATAAATTAATATGTTGAATATTCAGTGTTTTTGAAAGTTTGATAATCACCTGCATGAAAATAGTGTACTCGAAATTAATAAAACAAATACTGTAGTGAACATATTAATCTCAATTTATTCAAATAGAAATATATTTACTTCAATTAAACCAACAATCTCTCGCTGGTTTTGTTTATCTAAAAGAAAATTTTAAACATTGAAACATAATATTAAACATTGTGGAAGATACAATTTTTTAATGACAGCTATAGATTTAATATTATTAAGGTATTAATGTGTTAGTATGGCAGATGATTTCATTAGATGCTTTTAAATTCTTCAACTAAGATGCCCATTATATCATGGAATTGTAAAAGAATTCCTACACAGCATGCTGAAATGAAGATTCTATTGAATAATACCGCCCCACCATCTTCTTTCTTCAGCAAACCTAGCTGACCCCTAATGTAGATCTGACAATGCCTCATTTCACAGTATCATGCCACTGCAGTTAGGAACACGTCTTCCATACATAGACATTCCACTATAAGCGGTAATTATCCAAGTTAAACTATCCTTTGCAACATATACTTACCTCCTACCGAACCCATAAATGAGATTGCACTGCAAAACTTATCAATAGCCTTCTGTTTCCATTTCTTATTGTAGGGGATATGAATGGGTCCCACAGCTCCTTTTAGTCCCCTCAAGCCAAGGGGATTAAAAATCCAAGAGGAAATGTCATCAGAAGAATCATAGACGCTACGCTTAAGTATACAGGTATAAATTTATACAGGAGATATGACTCACCTGTCATATGAGTCACCAAAACTGGGACACTTTCGGCTATCGATGTAGCCACCACATCCTCTCAAACATTACAGGATCACTTATCATGGGAAGTATGCTAAAACCAATATGGAAGTGATCATTTCCCCATAAAATAAAACTTAAATCATTACCCCCCCCCCATAGTTACCCATGACAACCAAGATGGATTGTCGAAGAAACAAATTAGATAGACTTTAAAAGCACACGAAAGATAAAAGCCCATGACTACCCTACCCCCTAGATGATATAGACGGAGCAATAGTGTTCTCACTTCAAAAATGATGGACTCTGCCAATAGTTACATCCTGAAATCGAAAGGCCTCCGTAAACCAAATCACATTCCCTGGTTGGATGAGGATTGTGGAGCAGCTCTGAAAATAAAAAATAGAGCCCTAAAACAATTTCAGCAAAATCCTTTAACAGAAAATCTCATAAAATATAAGAAAGAAAAATCTATCTCTCGAAACATTATATAAACAAAAAAGAAGACATTGATATCGTATTTCGAGTCCATAAATGTACACACTCCGGTCAAGAAAATCTGCCAGAAAATTCATAGCATAGCATTGCAGGCAAGTTTAATCCTGAAACACCTGTAATAAATCTTCAGGGAAAAATAGTTACTGATAACCTTTTAGGAAAGTACCAGGCAAGGATGAAATCCACAACTTAATGACTGAATTCTGCCATCGACAGCAAAAAGCGCATTGGAATCCATATTTAATAGAATTTGGGAAGTCTCATATTTTCCCACAGCTTGGAGAGAGTCAATAATTATCCCAGCTTTAAAACCTAGTAATGATAGACACACAATAAACAGTTACAGACCCACTCATAGCATTAACTAATTGTTTTTCAAAACTACTAGAAAAAATTATAAATAAAAGACTCGTGTGGATATTACAAAAATACAACATCCAATATAGCTTCCACAAAAGCAAATCTACACTAGACGAGTTAATAACTATGGAGGCCAAATTACTAAATACATTTATACAACAAAGAGAGGTAGTTGAAGTTTTCTTTGACTTAAAAAGCGTAGGACACCATCAATGGGAATGTCCCCATGTCTACTCGTGGAGTTTTCTTGGACGCATAATCAATTTTCTGAAAAGCTTCAATCATAATCAATTTTCTCTGTCTGCTTCCTAAGCCACAGCAAACGGCATATCCCAAGGAAGTGTACTAAGCTGCACACTATTTGCAATAGCTATTAATTCAATGGCCAACTTAATTCCTCGGCCAATCAAGGCATTTCTGTATGTTGATGACCTTAACTTTCTACTGGAATTCAGGGATAGTAACTGGATGAAGAGGACCATCCATCGGAATGTCAACCTTCAACATATATATCAACAACCTTCAAATCTGGGCAAATAATGACAATACACTTCTCAACTGGAAAGACCAAAAGCCTAATGTTCACTTAGAAAAGAAATCCTACTGAATCCCAGTTTTATATGTACGGTGCGCAATTGCAATTTATGGAAGAAGCTGAATTTCTTGGTCTGCTTTTAGACAGGAAACTCAGTTGGCTGAACCATATCAGATACATATGCGATCAATGTTCCAGCCTGCTCAGATTAATGAAGCAAGCCTCGTCCAACCTAAGATCGATTATGGTAGCACAGTATTCGCATTTATTCATCAGCGAAGACAAATCGTCTCTTACTCCTGGATTCAGTTCATCATACGGGCATAAGATTTGCCACTGAAGCATTTCGGACTAGTCCCATAATTAACCTTCATGTAGAAGTGACCATGCCACCTCTTGTTTTTTATCAATCAGGAGCTAATCTCTTCATATCTTGTCAAAATAAAACTCTAGTCTAACAATCCCACATATATTTTCTTTCTCCAGCATATTCAGTTGTATAACTTGAAACTACTGCAATTTTAATGCAGCTGTAATTTACTGCAGAATTACAGACAATTGCAATTGCTCTTTATCTGGCTATTGACGTTAATGCATATCCAAATAAGGTATTCAAAAACACATTAAAGATGCTGTAAGAAGCAGCAGATAGGGCAGCAAAGAAAGCAGCAATAATGAGTGGCCCAGCTCTGCAAATATATGAAGTGAAAGATATGAGAGCATGGTTCAAGAAGATAGTCAGGAGCTATTAGGAATCCATGTGGTCTGAAGTCCTTCTCACTGATAAGCTTAAATCCATTAAGCCTACAATGAGAGAATGGAATAGCTCCCTAACACGAAACCGAAGAGAAGAGGTAGTACTAACAAGACTTCCAGTAGGTTATACGAATCTCACCCATGTTCACCTCATTACCAAAGAACTCCAACCAGAGTGTGAAACCTGCAAAACCCATCTTATGATTAAACATTTCATAGAAAATTGCAGCAGATATGAAAGAGAATTCACAACATTGAACATTTTGGCCACGAGGTGGAATTTCACCAAGATTAACATTTAAAGAACCATTGGGACGTTTTTCTGTAAAATTCTAAAGCTAAGTTATGGGATAGAGTATGCTAAGTAATTTAACAATTTAATATCTAACATTTCCTGTCTCCAACCTAGCTTGTTTTTCGCTTTCGCATTTGTTCTCCAACCTAATTTGTTTTTCGCTTTAGTTTTTCATCATCACAATTTTATTATGATTACATAAAACCTCATCTTATAAACTAGTTATAACAGAAATACTTACTGGAGTTCTGATATATGCATGTGGATCTGGAAACACTGGAAGATGAGCTGGTATATGTGACGGATGAGATGCTTTCACACCTGCTTGCAAAATTCCTAATTGTTTAGCTGGCACACTAAGAGTTGGCGCAGGAATCACAATACTATTTGCCCGTTTAGCAAATCTTTCTAGATCACTTATGTGCAATCCTAAATTAACAAGAGCAAGCAAAACGTCTGCAAATAAAGGTTCTGTTCTTCCTGCTAATTCACAATAAGTTCGGCTACTGTTTCCTATTTCAACGATAACTGAAATAATAACAAAATATCGAACATAAGAGATTAAATAATAAATCTATATAAGATAAGAATGTACTTGTAAGATAGTGAATAAGTATTTAAGTCGAATTAAGGTAAAATTGACTAAGGTAAGGCCGAAGGTATCAGGGGATGGTCCTATTGGTGCTTAATTAATAGGACCAATGGGGAGGGCATCTGAGAGCTATGCGATATTGCACATCTTCAATTTAGTGATGTATAAGAGATCATGTCAAGTTGAACATAGGTAAAAAATCATCTTTCAATAGGAAATATCTCAGTGTTTATAGTTTATTATTCACACATCCTCAAGAAAAAATATTTGTAAGGAGAGTAAGTCAATTATGAATAGATCCCTGTTTGTTCACAACAGTTTAATTCCTATGATTTCCAAGCATGAAATCACAAAAAAAAAAAAAAGAAACTTTAGCCTTAGTAGAAGTACTTATTAATATTATTTTTTAAGAAATCTTAAGAGGGAATTTAGATGAAATATTTCAATTTCATCAGGGATAGTTAGTTAGCGTTCTTCTTCTGCTTACACTTTTATCTACTTACTTTCTACTGTTTGTTTTAAAAACTTTAAAGGGAAACATTTATGATGATAAAATTGTTAAATTTTATTAAAATTAAATTGTTTTCCATTAAATGAAAAGAACGGCTTTAATTATGAACTATGGTCTGTCATTAAAGGTGTACTATGCCTTTGCAGCATGCATGGGCTCTACGTGTTTTATGAGTTAACTGGATATTTTTCTTTTTTTCTCCACTATACGTTTACTAGATTTTATCATATCTCATATTTAGCCATTTCTTATTTTTAGGCGTAACGAGAGACAGTTAATTTCTCCATATAAACAAAAAGAAAGGTACTTTATAGGAAACTAAAAAACAAACAAACAAATAGGCCCCTACCCCATTTAAGCCCCCTCAGAACATATTAGTAATGATAAAGCTTACCTTATATTAAAAAACACCTAATTTTCATTAAACATGACAGGTTTAATGAAAATCGTTAAAGCCATTTTTGAGATAATCGAAAAAAAACTAAAAATCGGAAAAAAGTTATGAAATAAAGTGCCCCCTCCGTTTGACCAATTTTAATGAAATGTTGGCTATCACATCTTTGGCATATACATACTTTAAATATCCAGTTTGATCAAAATCGTTAAAGCCGTTTTTGAGTAAATAAAAAAAATACCTGAATATGATACAAAATTTATTAAGTTAAGTCCCCCCTCAGGTTGATCAATTTTGATGAAATTTTGACAGTCATATCTCGGGCATATTAATACATCAAATACTTAGTTAAATCAAAATCGTTAGAGCCGTTTTTGAGAAAATTGAAAAAAACGTAAAAAGTTATTAAATAAAGTACCCCCTCCCTTTGACCAATTTTGATGAAATTTTTGCTGTCACATCGCGGTCATATACATACACTAAATACCCAATTTCAAGTCCGCACGGTTTATAGTTTATACACACAAACACACACGCACACACACACACACACACGCACGCACGCACACACACACACACACACACACACACACACACACACACACACACACACCATTTTGCGGGACTTGGTTATTTGGACTCAGTGGACCCCAAAACGTGTATTTCCGTTGAAAACCGGAAGTAGAATTTTTTCACGATCGCAATAGTTTCCCTTACTATATATTTGATATATAGGTAAGTGAAAATAAAAAAAATAAAAATTATTAGATAAAGGTAAATTGAAGTTATTTTATCATAGGGTCATTTCACATCAAACCAACGTGGGTCTGAACCTTTAGATCTTGGATTTTAATAATATTTCGGTTATGTGTTGCATGCATCAATGTAAGGAAAATAGAAATTTTAGTTTTTCTGGAGTTACAGTTTTTGAGATATAAAGTTTTGAAATAGTAAAAAAATTGGTGCGGTGCGCGCAACACACAACTTTCACTTACGAACTTACTTAGATTAGAAATTGACGTGTTTTGATGTGTAAACGCCAATTCCCAACTTCACACTTGTTTCCACATGTATATGCTTATATTTGTATATATCCATAAGTTATAGAGTATTTGTATTGAAAAACTGGAAGTTCTCAGTACATTTCGATTCATTATTGCTTATTAATTTTTTTAAGGGACCTTATTTCAGCAACAGTCGAGTTTTTTTTTTACTACTTGCTTTTTTTTTTACTGCGAGTTGCTTTTTGTAAATATATCATGAAGGTGAATCGATAGAAGGTATACACCTTAACCCCAGGTAGGTATATACTTATGCCTTTCTGGAAACCGAGAACGATTATTGTTCTTTTAAAATCACTTTATATTGCATTCAGAAATCTATTATGGAACTAAAGTTTTTGATCAAAATTGTTACAGCCCTGTTTTTTACTGTGACTTTAACAATTTTAAGCCATTAGTGATAAGTATTATTATGATATAGGGGCACTGAGGATTTGTCTGTGTATATATTTGTATTAATTGTATATATAGAAGAAGAAGAAAGAAGAAAAAGTATTTTTATTCTGGGAAGTCTTGTCCCCTAAGAATAACAATATATGTACAAATCCAGAGTCATTTGTCTGGCTAGTTTAGAACAAAGTTGTTAATTAAAGAAATAAAATAAAATCGAGTCTCATTGAACAAAAAAAAAAAAAACAAAAAAACAATAGCATGAGAAATTAGAATATAAGTTGACTAGTATTCAACCATTTAAACTTAAAAAAATAAATAAAAGAGAAACAAGATTTATGTATACAAACACAGATAAGTATTGCAAATTAAAACAGGTTTCATTATTTTACATAGTTGTGGTAGTTTGAAGATTAAGGAGGTGGAGGAATAATTGGGTTTTAAAAGATGTAAGGGATGCATTTTTACGGATAGAAACGGGTAAAGAGTTCCAAAAGGAGGCACCACGGATGATAAATGATTTTGTAAAGGAGGCAGTTCGGTAGGAAGGGATGTATAGATTTAAGGTTTGGGATCTGGTATTTAGGGAGTGAATGGAAGAACAAGGTGTAAATAAATTCAGGATATACAGAGGCTTTTTAATTCTGAACGTTCGAAAAAGATATACACCTAGGAAATATTGCCGCCGAAAAACTGGGTAGAGCCATTTCAATTCAGCATAGTAACTTGAGACGACTCTTTAACCTCGCCTCTTGCATACCAGACAGTCCCCCGTATACAATACAGCCATAATCAAAATGGGGAAATAAGAGAGGAAACAAGGAGTTGACGGGTTTTGGAGGACATGCAATCACGGGATCTGCGGAACTGTTTGAGGATAGCGATGGATTTTCTAGTGATTTGGGAAATATGGTTACTCCACGACAAATGCTGGTCAAAGATCATTCCAAGATTTCTGACATGGGGATGGAAATGGATAGGTTGGCCTTTGAGGTAAAGTAGGGGTTTGTAAGAAAGGGAATTAATGAGATGCTTGGAGCCGATCAGGATAGCCTTGGTTTTTTCTCCATTTAGACTCAACTCATTTTTTTCTGCCCAGGCGTTTATGCTATCTATGTCTTCCTGTAATTTTTGGATTGCTTCTAGCATCTCGTTAGGATGGAAAGATAAGTAAATTTGGAGGTCATCGGCGTATAAGTGGTATTTTGAATGGTTGATGGAATCCGGAAGATCATTAATGTACACAGAGAAGAGTGTTGGTGAAAGTGAGGACCCCTGTGGAACGCCGCGTGTTATTAAAAGAGGTGAAGAAGGAGGTTTATCAGGGATATGAACTGTTTGTGAACGTAAGGACAGGAAGGAGAGGAACCACTTTAAGACGCTGTTTGACAAGGAAAGGTTTTGGAGTTTAGAAAGGAGGATCTCATGATTGACGGTATCGAACGCTTTTGAGAAATCGAAGAGAATCAGGATGGTCATTTTAGTTTCGTCTATGGAGGATTGAAGGTCCTGAGTAATCTTGAGTAGAGCAGATTGTGTGGAGTAATGGGAGCGAAAGCCAGATTGAAGAGGATTAAGGAGAGCTTTTCGCTCGAGGAAATCATTGAGCTGGGAGTGGACGATTCTTTCGAGCGGTTTGGATAGGTTAGAGAGAATGGAAATAGGTCTATAGTCGGAAGCTGAAGAGGGAACAGGCACTTTATTTAACGGACGGACTGTAACTTTTTTCCAGGCTTCTGGGAAGCAAGAATTTTGTAGAGAGAAATTATATATGTGTAGAAGGGCAGGGAATATTACCGGAAGGCAGAGTTTGATGATCTTTACAGGAATTTGGTCTGGACTGAAGTCATTCGTCCTGGACTTGAGGATAGATGAGAGTAAGGCTTCAGGTGAGATATTCAGGAAATAAAAATTATCTGGATGGAAAGTTTGTGTGAACGAAAACGAAGAGGGTTGAGGAATAGATGGAGAATTAGCGAAATGGGAATTTAGTTCATCTGGATCGATGGAGTAGTTGGTGCGGGCTTTGGATTTTACCATAGACAGGTTGTTAAGGATTTTCCATTTGGACTCAGGATCGAGGGCTTGTGATAGGGAATTATGGAAAAACAGTGCCTTAGCACGTCGTAGGGAAGATTGGGTGAGGTTCCGTAGGGACTTAAAATGGGTATAATCTTCAGAGGAACGGGTACGTTGGAATCGTCTTCTGGCAGCATCTCTTCTTCTCATCAACTCTCTGATATCGGAATTTATCGAGGGTGCGGGAGGGCGTCTAAAGGTGGAGGTCTTGAGGGGAGCATGTTGTTTTAGGAAGGTGTAAAGATTAGAAGAAAGGCATTCCACCATTTCATCTATGGATGATAACGAATAAATAGGATCCAGGGTTTGGGAAAGTGAGTCGAAAAAAGGATTCAGCTTTTCAGAGGTTAATGAGTCAAGGTTCCGCCAGGAGATTTTTCGGGGGATGAGTTTAGGTGCTGGAATGTTTTAGGAGATTTGGATGAGGTCATGACTTGATAGAAAGGGTATTGGATGCTGTGAGAAGGACAGTAAGTTGTGGGAGGAGTCTATTATAAAAAGGTCTAGCCAAGTGCTAGTGGACTGAGTGTGGTGGGTAGGCTGGTAGGGTACTAAAAACAGGACAAGAGAGTGTATGAGGTCCATAAGGTAACATTTATCGGAAGAATCGCAGAGCAAGTTGGTATTAAAATCACCAGCGATTATTACGTGACTATATAACGGGATATAGGTGAATAGGGTGGATTCAAAGGATGGATCGAACCGGACATGTGGAGGGCGGTAAACTATTACGTAGAGCAGGGAAATGGTGTCAAAGGAAATTTCTACGAAAAGGTACTCCAGGTGAGGGCTTTCGAGAGAGGGGGATTCTAGGAGGATTTTTGCTCTCAAGCCGTCACGAACGTAAAGACCAACACCTCCTCCGGTGCGGTTCACATGATCCCGACGGATGAGAGAGTAATTAGGAATGGATATAGAGGAAGATGGGATTTCTGGTTAAAGCCAATAATTCCGAGACGGCAATAATGTGATAGAAGTTGTGGAGGAAACGATCCAGAAACTCGTCGTAGTGGGCTGGAAGGGATTGGGAATTAACGTGGCAAGATAATAAGATGTTACTCATGTGGGTAGATTGATAGGAATTGATCTTCGAAAGGAAAAGGAATTTAGGGGTTGGATTGAAAAGGCACAGTGATGTATGCTTGAGGCTGTATCAAAAGAAAATTGACTGAATAGAATAAAGAGATAATTATTGAGGCCTATGGCTGTTAAATAAAAGAAAATGTTGCCTAGGTGATAAAATGAGATGGAAAACAAATAAAACAAGAAAAATGAAAAAATGTGATAATAAAATGTCGATGAAATAGAGGGTAAAAAAGTGGTCCGGATTCCAGAGTGACAGGCGCAGATGAGTCATTGTATTGCTTCGATGTCTTCCTCCTTAGTGATGATAACCACTGGGGAGCCATCCTCTCGCCGAACCCTGCCCCTGGCAAACCAGACGTATTTTATTTTTCCCGCGCCTTTCTTCTGTCTCGCCAACCAGTAGTGATGTCTGTTGCCCGCTGACATTTCCTCGCTGACATAGATCCTTTCATCATTCTCCCAGCCAAGGTGCCTAGCCGTGAAGTCCCTTTTCACCTTCCGGAGTCGAATTATCTCGTCTCGGACTGACTGTCGTACAAAACGCACGACAATCGTGGGTGGGCGTGGGTCCTCTTCTCTGCAAAAAATCGAGATCATCAGCGGTGAGCTTAACGCCTAGGGCGGCTCCGATAGAGCAGACAATGCCCTCGGGCGTTTCGCCTGACTTTTGTGGTATTCCCCGTATTTCTAGGGAGTTGGAGAGGTAGGCCTGCTCTGCTTGGTTTAGTTTAGCCTCCATAGTTTTTATTTTATTTCGAAGATTATTGTTTTCAGTTAGCAGTTTTTTTATTATTTCGTCTTGTTTTTTTGAACGATCCTCAATTGATTTCAGTCTTTCTGAGTTATCGAACATTATATCTCCTTGCGTGTTCATGCAATTTTTAATATCTTTTATTTCATCAGACATTTTTCCGATTTCTGTTAAAATTGCAATTATATTTTCTTCCATATTTTTACTGGGGGTAATGCGATACTCTACGTTTGAAGTCGTGCAGCCTTTACAATACCACTGGTTTTTATTCTTCAATTGTGTGATATCGGGTTCCGTTAAGTTGCAGCATCTCCCGTGAAATAAATTCTTGCAGCGCGCGCATGCGAGGGAAAGTTTGTCGTCTCTCGTTATTACAGCTTTACAGACCGGGCACTGTGTCATTGTGAGGTGTTCGAAGCAATTGGATTAACGAAGACGGTTGTGGTGGGGATAGTAGTGAATGGTCGGGTGTGGTGGGGACTGGAGCCTTCTTATCTCTTCCAGTACCAAACAGCCGGTCGCTATGCTGTAATTCTTCTATTAATATTTAAAATAAATTACGCACTGTAGGTTAAATAATTGAAACCATTTAATGTTGGTTTTACTTTTGGATAAAAATAAAAAGGCTATGAGTACTCACTATTTATATAGTCAACAGTAAGTAGAAGAAGTTGTAATAGAAAAAGATAACTGAACAACGTGTGGACGATACTATCGCATTGAAGGCTCGAGCCAGACTGTATATGTATAAGTAATTTTATTTTTCTGTTTTATATTAATATTATGTATTCAATTCAGTAACCAAAACCAGGCTAACGGTCAAGGAACCAAGCCCTAATAATGTTTGCTATACTCTGTACTCATGTATAAATATTAAATAAAAACATTATATTAAAAAAAAAAAAAAATTAAATTTTACTGCGACTAGCTTTTTGTAAATATATCATGAAGGTGAATCGATAGAAGGTGTATTTACGTCTCGCAGTAAAGTTTGTCTCTTATGCCTTTCTGGAAACCGAGAACGATTACTGTTCCTCTAAAATCATGTTATATTGCATTCAGAAATCTGTTATGGAACTAAAGTTTATGATCAAAATCGTTACAGCCATTTTCGAGTAAAAAAAAAAAAAAAAATAACAAACCCAAAAATAAAACTGTTTTTTACTGCGAGTTGCTTTTTGTAAATATATCATGAAGGTGAATCAATAAAAGGTGTATATACGTCTCGTAGTAAAGTTTGTCTCTTATGCCTTAAGAGCTATGCTACCCCATCAGTGAAACAAGATTATTTTGAAGGGATAAGCATGGACCTTATTTGCACCAGGGCACAATCTAAGCAAGAATAAATATTCCAGAATGTATTCAGAGGGATATCTCACCAGAGCTACGCTGTCCTAGTGAAAAAGGTTACTTCCAAGAAATATGCTTGGACCTTGATCACTTACTTCTATCTAAGCAATTATAAGAGGCTCGATATTCCACTTACGTGAAATATCGTGCCAGAGCAAAGCTGTTTGCTTTACACTATGTAGGATTAACGAAAAAAGGTTACTTCCAAGAGATATGCTTGGACCTTGATCACTTACTTCTATCTAAGCAATTATAAGAGGCTCGATATTCCACTTACGTGAAATATCATGCCAGAGCAAAGCTGTTTGATTTACACTATGTAGGATTAACGAAAAAAGCTTAATTCCAAGAGATATGCATGGACATTGTCACACCAGGACGCTATCTAAGCAAGACTTCCAGCGTTAAGGACTTCCCAATCTCAACTGAGCATCAGAAGGGACCCAGTCCTCCAATACAGCGTCTAAGACTTCTCACAGAGCAGCATCCAGGACACAAGTCCTCGACTACTCTATTAAGCTGGAATAGAGAATAAAAGGGAAGGAATAGAAGGGAAGGGGATTCCCAATCTTAACCCAACACCTGAGGGGCACCAAGCCTTAGATGGAGCTGCCTAAGACTTTTCACAGAACAGTATCCAGGACACCAGTCCTAGTTACTGCTCTATTATGGGAGAAAGAGAATGTAGGATAAGGTTTTGAATTAAAAGAGGATAAACAGGGAAAATAGTCTGGGAAGATGTCAGGCTCTAGCGTCGGAGACCTCTCAGCAGGACATGAGACCGAAGTCTGATTTAATTGAAAAAAGGAGTATTTATACTCTATAGGGAACTAGTTTTGCTAGATAGCGCTGCCATCTAATAATGAATCAGATAGGGCATGACATTTTCTAGGCTTAATTTATAACTTTTTATGATTTTACAATCCATTATTTTAAAAAAAAACATTTTATAAAAAAATGAAACCGACTTCGAAACCTAGGAACCAGTAAAAATAAATGCACAGAAAAGAATGAAATAATTACCTTCTGATTTTTATGAATACACAGCAAAATTGAAAATGGTATAAAAAGCGGAATAATGCATTACGACGAATAATTTTATTTTTATTTGTACAAATACAAACTAATTGTTATAAAAAATTGCGAAATTAAAATATTAAATACTATTTTCAATACAACAAAATCTTTTCGGAGGTGGCGCAAATATAAATGACATGTTACCGATACAATTCCATTAGTAGGCATTAAAATGAATAGATGAGAAGAGAAGATCCATTTTACGATTTTCATAATGTCTAGTGTTAAAAATTTTAAATTTTGCACCGCCTCCGAAAAGATTGTGTTGTATTGAACATGGTATTTAATATTTTAATTTCATAATTTTTAATAACAATTAGTGTGTATTTGTACAAATAAAAATAAAATTATTCGTCTTAATGCATTTTTCTGCTTTTTATACCATTTTCAATTTTGCTGTGTATTCATAAAAATCAGAAGGTAATTATTTCATACTTTTCTGTGCATTTATTTTTACTGGTTCCTAGGTTTCGAAGCCGGTTTAATTTTTTTTTTTTTATAAAATGTTTTTTATTTCATACTTTTTAGTTGGAGAAGATAAAAAATGGAGAAAACCGTAAGTTGGGTAAAACAAATTTCGAAATTTTTTTACGCTCTACCACGTTCGGCTTTCCTGGGCTTTTTTTATTATACATAATTATATAAACAGTCACCTTTTCAATTTTATGAGTACACACAGGAAAGTTGAAAAGCAGTGCTTTTCTTTCAACACCCTACCTTCAACGATTAAAATTGGAATTTTTTTTTATTGAGATCAATGGTAATTCCTTTCGATGAATTTTTGACTAAATTTAATAGCGAAGTACTAAGAATAATATCCTTCGTAATAAAAAATTATTTAGAAAATAAATTTCTTCAATTCTAGTGGGGTAGCATTTATGAGATTAAGCATTTTCATGGCTGCCAAATTTTTGCTGATGGGACTTTCATACAAAGAGGTTGTTTATGGGAGATATCAACTTTTATTTTGCAGTTTTTATTGATGAATGAACATAAGCAAACATTGAAATTTTAATTTCTTTGTTAAATAATATAATATCTGTATGGGGAAAGTGTCATAGGAAAATTTTCATTGATTGGGAAATACAATACACAATATTTGTGTTAGTTATTCCAGTACCTGAGAGATGACTACTTCATACGCAAAAAAACCCTAAACACATGCAAGCTCATTTTCACACTCTATTTCAATAAAATTCATTCATTTGTTATTGGACTTTGGCTCTTAACAACACTCTTAGGCTCTCACGAACCGCAAACACTGAACTTATGACGGTTTGGCTTTTGAAAATTTCGGCAACCTTTAGAAAATCGAATATTTAAATTTCTTTCGATTTAATAAAGATCGATCGAAACCTCAAAATCAATGGAAATTGTCTTAAGACAGTCTGGCTATTTGATAACGCTTTATTCTACTACATTTCAGTTAATACACAGCAAACAATTACAACTCACAATTTAGGCAAGTGGAAAAGTGTAAAAAATCGAAAAATCAACTGGAAAATGAATGATGGAAATAATTCAAGATGAAAAATAAGTGTAATAATAAATAATGATGAAAATAAGTGGCTATCTTAAAGATTTTTATATCTAGACTTTCCTATCTGGACAATAGCAAAGCCTGTGTGCCACCAGCTAGCAACGTTATAGTAACTTAAAAAAAAATAGACAATTAGCCATCATAGATGAAATTGGTGATGGAAAAAACTAATATTGAAATTATTTAGCAGAACGTAAATTATTTCATAACTGGACATGCCCCTAATATTTTTTCGAGCCACATTTGAGCTTCGATAGCAGATTTTCGTCTTCTCAAAATGAATAATTTGGCACTGACAGCCTTTCTAATTTATACGACTCAATAGTTGCAGAGATAAAATTAGAAACCTATAGTAGTAATCCGGAAAACATAACAGAAGTGTCGCTCCATGAGCAATCGGAACATGATTTCATGATTACATTGTATATTAATATGACCGAGTGATTCCGGAAGAAGACAGAGGTCCCTGAATCCTTTAATAAGGCCCCCCAAATCAACTGAAAATAAGCTTTTCCAGGAACTATTGTATTCCTTTTTAACGTGCATAGCAAATTAAAGTCGGAAATCAAAATCTAATTTAAATCAATAATGGCTATGATTTTAAATTTAAACGAACCCTCGGGAACTTGAAGAAGTCTTAAATTCTGCATTTAAACGGTTATCAATACTGTTTATTGTCTTTATTGGAATTCCACGAATTTTGTGGTCTTATGTTGTGGTGTCCAACCGTCGATTAGATTTAAATTAAGAAGGTTTACTGTTGTCAGTGATTATATGTATCTATCTAATATTTTTGTTAAGGTTATGTACAGGTTCGTTCCAACAAAGCACTTAAAACACGTTGATAACTAACAGACTGCTCATGTTCTCCCCCCACTCTTTTGATTCTAAATTTGATTGGTTGGTTTTCCCACATGATTTATCCAGCATTAAAGCAATATTGAGATTTGTTAGTTACCAATGAGTTAACTAGCTTGTTGGAGCATACCTTATGTTATATATGGCACATACGTATCGAATTGAGTAATCTCCTCTTTCGTTCGAAGTTGGTTAAAAATAATGATCATAAATGCATAAACATTCTTTAACAACTACAACTACGGTTTTTCAATAGACAGAGAATGATTACTGTTCCTCTAAAATCACTTTATATTGCATTCAGAAATCTATTATGGAACTAAAGTTTTTGATCAAAATTGTTACAGCCATTTTTAAGCAAAAAAAAAAACCTAAAAATAAAACAAAATTTATTAAATAAAGAGCCCCTTCCATCTAACCGATTTCGATGAAATTTTGGCTGTCATTTCGCGGGCATATAAATACATCAAATAACCAGTTTTATTAAATAAAGTGCCCTCATCGTTTTGATTTTGATTCTTATAATTTGGATGAATTCTTATGAGTTTGATGAAGTTTTTGCTGTCACATCCTGGGCATATACATCCACCAAAAACCCAATTTCAGGATCATACGGTTTATAGTTTTTGGAGCTAGCTTTTCCACAATATGTTGGCTGATCTTTCATTTGGGCTGATGGAGGAATTTACATGTCATCTTTTTCAGATTGACTGCTTACTCCAATGTGGTATTGTGTTCGCTAAACATTTCAACATCTCCTAAATCACATTCAGATTCTTAGGGCTCAGGTAAATCCTCTCGGTAAATCCAGTTAATTCAATGATTTTTTTAAATTCAGGATCAGCAGTGGAAAGAAAAAATCTGATGGGCTCCTATTTTCCTTGACTTTTGTCGTAGATGGCTTGGGATCCATCTTAGACAAAGAAAACACGACAAATTAAAACCGGTTTTGACATAGAATAAAAAATAAAAAAGAATAGACATTGAATAAAGAAAAAAAAATGAATCACTTACTTGTTGGAACTTCAAATAGATACTTGGTTGAATTTCAGGATGTGAAAACTTTTTACTTACAGAGACGACCTGTAAAATTGCACCCCTGAACACCTTGCTGTGAATACACGTAATTTAAACTTTCACACTACTACAAAATAAAAAACTTAATAAAAAATAGTAGAATCACCAAAATGGCATGAAATTTTAGTAGTTGATTGTTCGATAGATCTAGCAAAGCTACAAACGGTTTAAAAGCAGTAAGTTTCCTCCTTTTTCTCAGACTAGGTTGTAGAAGATCCCATAACATAAAAATTAAGGTTGTCAGAGATAGAGGGTTAGCCCATATTATATGTAGATTTTTTTTAAGAAATGTTTTGTATATTTTGGAATACAATTCATGAATAAAAATATGGTACTAATTTTCGTATGTTAGTTCTAAACAAAAACAATATGGCACAGTTTAATTAAATTTAGGAAATTCAGATTTTACTGAGTAGTTTTAACTCAGAAATTGTTCTCCTGAAAAGTCTAAACTAAAATAGACTTACATACAACAGTTTAGCATGGCCCTTATCTCCAGTGGAAACCGGGACTCAATAGTTGGTATCTAATAAAGCTAATCAAGGCCCTTTTTAAATGAAAAGGAAAGGATAAGAGGCCCCATTAATCACAGTAACGTAAGCTCCCAAGATGGGCTACGGCCAGAAGTAACATCGGGAAATCTTTACCAAACACATTCCATTACATAGTTTCTTCCTGTACATTTTATTTTAATAATATTTTAAGTAAACAGGAATCATCATAATCTGATTGAATGATGCATTGAATAAATGACTAAGCCATTGGGTGTACAAGTAATTAAGTTTAACACAAGTAAGGTGAATAATTTGCTAAAAATATATATAATTAAACCAAAAGTATTGTTCATAACAGAATGACATAAAAAATTGAATTTAGGAAATTCAGATTTTACTGAGTAGTTTTAAGAAATTGTTCTCCTGAAAAGTCTAAACTAAAATCGACTTACATACATATTCACAATTGTTACAGATACAATCACTTACTACTTTGAAGAATTTCAACTAAAGTTTCAAGAGCAGTATCATAACAGGAATCAAATCCAGCTTCAAGCAGAGTACTGGCAGCCACTGCTGACAGAACCTTTCTTTGAGCTTTTAAAGGGCCAAGCATCACTTAAAAAAAACAAAATCCTATAACAATTACAATATTTAATGTCATTTATAATTATTTACATAATAAAAACAACGCTATTGTGTCATAATAATAATACACAAAGTCGATCATTATAAACAGCACAGGTTATATCACTGTCAACTAATATTCCAGAGATTCAAGGAAATAATCGATGTATGTTATTTAGAAATCTGCATGACACATAGATATGAGAAATTTAGATGGGTTCACGACCAGAAACCAAACAATAATTACATACAATTGTCTGTACATACATAGCATCATGCTTCCTTAAACCTTAATTACTGTCGTTGTGTCATATTCGATGTATTTGTTTATTCGATCTTTGCCCTTTAACTCCTTGTGTGCCCCCTCCGTTGTTATCTCCTAGAACTGTTTTCGTCAAGTTTCAGTATTATTGACATCCTCGTCAAAGAAGTATTTTTGTGTTAATTTGACTATGTGACCCGACGCCAGTCTTTGTGTATAACACGTGACACTATCTTGACGATCAATGTGAAACCACCTCAGGTATCCAAAATTATTTTTTATCAAAGTACGAACAAACAAAATGGTCATTTATGGTAGCCAAATAGAGGTTAATTCATAGAGTCAGCAATTTTTCCCTGACTCAGTATAAATACCCCTCCTTTTTCCCTCTAGCGAAGAGTCCAATCCCGGTAGTTAGTCATGAGATCTTAGATAAGATAGATTAGTGCAATAGTTTATTAGTAATAGTTCAGTTGTTTGTTAATTGTAAACACTGTTGTTGATAAATAAACTTTTTTTTTAAGTCCATCAAAGTTTCGGTGATTTATTTGGCGCCCGAATTCAGGGACCCGTGTTAACTTGAAGAAAGAAGAGCGAAGAAATTACTTAAAGTAACAGCTCTGAGTGCCAGGCTAAGAAGATTCGAAGAAATAGTCATTGGACAACAGAATCTGGGACTGGCTGCTTCAAGGTGTGTTCAACACTTCAAACGGGTCAAGAACTTTTATTAAATCCAGAAACTTCGTAAGGACTTAAAGAATACTTGAGGTACAAAATTTGTAATATTTTTTTTATTATATTTAAAACAATATTTAGTTTATATTTATTTTATGTCATTTCTTTTAAAACCGAGTAAGCTAAAAATATACCAGCCAAAAATGAATGACTCAGAGGTACAACAACAACAACAACAATTACAACAACAACAATTGCAACAACAACAATCACAACCACCACAACCACAAATGATAACATATAAAATGACAGCTATGCATTATGACCATATACAGGATTTTTATGGGGACTCCAAAGATGTTTATGAGTTTTTAACAGAGATTAGGGAAGTTTTTAATTATGTTTGTAAGGCTAATAATACTTTAGCATTAGAAAATCATGCCGCTCTTTTAAATAAATTAAAATCTAAAATAAAGGGGGAAGCTAAAAATCATATTAGAACCCAACATTTTGTTAATTTAGATGAATTATTAATTTTTAAAGAAAATAATTATAGAGACCAGAAAACAATTTGTCAATTAGACCATGAGCTAATGTCTATGCGTCCATACAGATTTGAGAATCCGATAGATTTCATTAATAGAGTAGAATCAGCATTATCAGTGTTAATTGACCGAATTAGAATTGATAATGATATAACGTATCCCGACGATCAAATAAGATATATTAAAGAAAGAATAACTCATCATGTAATTTCTTGTTTACCTATCGAATTGGGTAATTACATGAGGATTTTCGATCCTAAAGATTTAGTCAGATTGCGCATAAAATTACAAAACGAAGGTTTGCCACTGCTACAACAACTTTTCCATAAAAAGCATTATAATAATAAAAATGACAAACCACAATATAACCATAACAAACAAGAACATAATAAATATGATAAGCCGCATTATCATCAAAATAGAAATGAAGAAAGAGGTCATAATAAATTTTAACATAATGATAGGCAAAAATTTGAGGAAAAAAGATTTAATCAAAACTACAGGGATCATAGAAATAATAAACCACAAGCATGGCATGAGAAGGATAATTGGCGGTATAATGATAAAACAAATCACGAACCATTTCCTTCAAGACCATTTATAGCTCGACTCCTCAAGTAATTTACCTGGGAATCGCATGCGCGAACTGTGACGTCATTTTAGTGGCCAATAGAAAGCCACTATAACAGTTAGGGTACCTTACTTCGTTATTAGTTTTTGGTATATGTAAGATCTTTTATTAATAAAATAACACAGTTTATATTGATAAACAAAAGTTTTATTCCAAAAAAAAAAACAAATTAACTAATATACTTCTACTTCATAACACAATGCACTCATCTCATATATTATCTCTCTCCCTGGAGGTTACACACTTGTTTTCCCCTGCCTACTCAATGCTACATCCCTTATCTTGTCAAAAAAAAAAAATAATTAACTGTATTTAAAAGAAAACAAAAAAATTAATAAACAGAAACCTTCTGATAATTCATGCTTCTAGTTCATAGTCTTGCAGCCAAGCTGGGGGTTTTTTATTTCTGATCGGTCTACTGACCGGAGTGTTCTTATCTGAAATTTTTTTAGTATCAGAAGTAGAATTTAGAACTTTCTGGGGGGTTGTGGTTGCAGATGTGTTTGAATCCACATTTTCAGCTGCCTCAATAGGAGAGTTGTAATGTTTAAAAAAGCTAGAGTCTCTTGTCAGCCTGACACCTTCTGGAGTCTCTACTGTGACTACATTTCCACACTTTTCCACCACTCTGTAAGGGATGGGATGATATGTGGGTGTCAGCTTGTCACTCTTAATGTCATTCTTTTTGAGGACCAACTCATTTGGGTTAAAATGTTTGAATGACGCTCCACGTTTCTTATCAGCATACTCCTTTCCTTTTAACTTATGGAGCGCGTCCCTATCCTTTACTTCATCCTTGGTTATTGACTCTCTAGATAAACAAGGAATTTTGTCCCTTATTTTCCGTCCAAAAAACAGTTCTCCTGGTGGTATTCCTGTGACAGCATGTGGAGTTACCCGATATTGAAAAAGGTAATGTTGCAATTGCTCCTTCCAGTCCTCACCACTCAACTTTGCCAATTTTAGCATTTTTAAAATGGTTCTATTTTGTCTCTCAACAGCACCATTAGCTTGTGGCCAGTATGGTGGAGAACGATACATTTTTATATTGTTGGCGTGGCAAAACTGTAAGAACTCCTCGGATGTGAACTGCCTTCCATTGTCGCTAGTAATGGATTCGGGCAGTCCATATCTGCTGAACAGTCTTCTTAATTGCTTGATAGTCTCTGAAGCTGTAATTACTTTCATTACCGCTACCTCCATGTATCGGCTGTAGTAATCTGTGATCACCATTAAGTGTTCTCCTGAGGGGAGTGGACCCATAAAATCCACAGCTACATCCATCCATGGTGCTTCAGGCAATTTCCGTCTAGACATAGGCTCTGGAGGTGAAACTAATCCCACTACTTGGCATGGATGACACGACCTCACAAATTTTTCAGCATCAACATCAATTCCTGGCCACCAAACCTTTGAACGAAGCTTCTGTTTCATACCCACAATCCCTGGGTGTCCATCATGAGCCAAAGCCAATGTTTTACTTCTCAGAGATTTTGGAATAATTATTCTTGTATTTCTCAGAAATATATCCCCAACTAATGAGATTTCACTCTCAATACTTTTAAATTTTGTGAGTGTGGAAGGCCATTCTCCCGAAACCAGATACCGCTTGACTTGTTTCAACTCGTCATCTTTTCTTGTTTCATGCCCAACCTCTTCTAAAGTCAAGGCTGATGGTAAGTAACACCTAGCAAGATGCAAAAGCGTTTTTTCTTCTTGTTTAATAGCCCTTCTGGTATCTGTGGTACATAGTCGGGATAATGCATCTGCTATGTTAGATGAGCCTGGGCGATATTTTACATCAAAAGAGTATGATTGTAGTCTCAAGACCCATCGTTCAATTCGGGCACATGGTCTTGAACGAGGGCTGAAAATAAATTGTAATGGGCGGTGGTCAGTAATTAAACTAAATTTCTTACCTGTGACGAAACTACTGAAGCGTTCTACAGCCCACACCAAACTCAGAGCTTCCTTTTCAGTCTGAGAGAATTTCTTTTCAACAGTTGTCAAGCTTCGACTTGCGAACCGAATAATTCTTGGACCATCCGCAAATCTTTGAATTAACACTGCTCCCAATGCACATGGCCCAGCATCAGCAACCACCTCAATAGGATCCTCTGGAGAGTAATAACCAAGAGTGACAGCATTGGCTACTTCAGACTTTAATGTTTGAAAAGCGGCATCTTCTGCACTGCTCCACTTCCATTGTACATCCTTTTTCACAAGTTCACGGAGGGGCTCTGACTTTAATGATAAATTTGGGATAAATCGACCAACAAAATTTACTAACCCTAGGAAACTGCGGACCTCACTTTTATTACTAGGGGCTCGGAATTCCATGACATCTTTAACTTTACTTTCAGATAGTTTTAGTCCATTTTCTGTGATCCGGTATCCGAGAAAATCTAGCTCTTCCACTCCAAATACGCACTTCTTATCATTTAGTGTAAAACCAGCTTGATTTAACTTGTTCAGAACCACTTGAAGTCGAGCATCATGTTCCTGTATGGTCGGTGCATGAACCAAAATGTCATCAACAAATGAAAAACAACCCTTGCATCCAGACAACACTAAATCAATGTGCTTTTGAAATATCTCAGGTGAAGAAGACAATCCTTGGGGCAGCCTCTTGAATTGGTACATACCTGTTGACGTCTGAAAAGTGGTGAAAGTACGACTAGATTCAGCTAACTCAAGATGATAAAATGCATCTTTGAGATCAATTTTAGAAAATATTTTACTATTATGCAACTCTGAGAGACAATCATCTAAAGTCGGTATTGGGTGTTTCATGTTAAGAACTGCCTTATTCAAACATCTATAATCGATTGTGATCCTTACTTCTCCTGTACTTTTGATGATAGGAACTATTTGCGAACACCATCGTACAGCACCTTTTGCAGGTTCAATAATTCCTGCCTTAAGGAAATCAGATATCTTAGCCTCTATCTTCTTTCGAATTGCCAGAGGTGGTCGGCGATAAGGGAGATGCACTGGATTTTTTTCAGGATCTACCTCAATGTGCACCTTAACCCCTTTTAAAATTTTCATTTCCTGACAAGTAGCAACTGCTTGTACTTGCAGTCCTACCCTTAAGACCCCAAGTTCCTCTGCCGCCTTCTTGCCAAGGATGACTTCTCCTTCTCCGTCAATGACATAGATATTAGTGGACTTTGACCTGTAACCAACTTTAATTACTGTTTTAATCTTATTTATTACTTTCAAAGCTGACTTACATCCATAAACAAAAAGGTGTTGCTCATTCCTATGCAATTTACCAGATACTTCAGCCATACACCCTTTCTCCTTCAGTGATTTCCATGTGGCTTTGTCCATGACCGAACATGAAGCTCCAGAGTCTATCCTCATTACTTGGTTTACACCTCCAATATTACAAGATATAAGCGTGTTGTCATTGATTGAAGAATTTTGGTCTGTAACATTTGCTTTGTATATTCGCCAACTAGACAAACTACTCTCTTCACTACTTACATCACTTTCATCTGAAAAGGAATGAGGATGTTCCTTCTTCACTGACTTGATATGCCGTTTTCGTCTTGTAGACTCATCACTCTTCACCCCTTTTTTTTTCGAATTTGATTCTTGATAATACCTGACATTTGAACGGCAAGCTGCAGCGAGGTGTGAATGTCCCCCACATATTGTGCAAATCGAATTCCATCCAGGACAAGCAGGGTCATTGGCAATGTGCCCTTCATTATTGCATCTAAAACATTTACGTTTTTCATATTTACAACGGGTTTCATGAACTTTTCGAGGTTTATTCTGGCCAACTCGATGAACAAATTTAGTCTCATCAGGTGATTTATCTCGTTTTAAATCATTTGTTTGTACCTCTAGAGCTTCAAGTGACTTCCCCAACTCAATGACCTCATTAAGCTTAATATTGCACTTCCTTAGACACTGCTTTTGAAGTTCCCCAGAACTGCAGGTGAAAATTAGCTGATCCCGAATCTGATCATCTTTATCCACAAATTCGCACTTAATTGCCTGTCCCCGCAGACGAACCAGAAATTGTTCGATGTTTTCTTCATTTTTCTGCTTCAAATTTCTAAAAATATAGCATTCATAAACAGCATTTAATTTTGGCATAAAATGTTCAGTTATGCTTTCAATACACATTTTGTAACATGACTTATCGTATTCACTACGTTCCAACGGTCCAGCTTTATCGGAGAGTTTCGATGTAGGTTCAACTGTTTCTGTGGGGAATGAAAAAAAAATGTCTTGCAATTCCGTTCCTCCGCAATGTAACAGAAGAGCTTTTTTCCGATCCCAGTCCGTAATATTTTTTGCTACTAAGTAGAGTTCAAATGCACGTAACCATCGTGGCCATGCGGTCGCGTCATGTACATTTAAAATCGGTAACCCGGACGCACTCTCCATAATTTTACTCCTCGTCGCCACTTGTAAGATCTTTTATTAATAAAATAACACAGTTTATATTGATAAACAAAAGTTTTATTCCAAAAAAAAACAAATTAACTAATATACTTCTACTTCATAACACAATGCACTCATCTCATATATTATCTCTCTCCCTGGAGGTTACACACTTGTTTTCCCCTGCCTACTCAATGCTACAGTATACTTTGTTTTTGTTAGTTTGATTGTGATCTAACCGCTAAAATGTCAACACCTTCATGCAGTTACGAGACTCCCAAGAAGAAAGAGACGGGAAAATCTACTAAAGTGATCAGAAGGCAGGCTAGAGAAATGGTTTTCCGTTTTCATGACTACCTAAAAAAACAAGAAGATACATAGACTTGATTACATTATTTTAGATGTAGTATGTGAAATATCGCAGTTTTCGAAACCCACTGTGATTAAAATAGTGAAAGAAGGTCAGAAAATGTTAAAGACAGATGGAAAATTAAATTTTTCCACACCAACAAAAAGAGGAAAAGTTGAGGGCTTTTCTAATGCTAGTACCAAACATGCCAGAAAATAGTGTGGTGGTTATGGATAATGCTGCAGATCATTGCATGCAAGTTAACAAAAAAACCAAATTTTGGATGTTTAAGAAAGACATTGTAGAGTGGCTTAAGGTCAACCAAATACCCTACAGTATTGAAATAAAAAAGCCTGAATTATTAGAAATAATAATTGGAATAATAATTTGAATATTGATGGTTAATTTATTTCTGAACCTTTTTTTATTGCCAATGATAATTATTTCATGAAATATAGTATACTGGTATTGACTTCTATGTACTCTCTATCTATTTGTCATCATTGATAGCATAACCTGACACACTTCAAATTTAGCGCCAAAGGAGAAGTAGGCGTGGCTTATTTAAGCTCCGCCCTTCAGGTAAATTACTTAAGTTGTCGCACTATAAGCCGGATTCACAAAATACCGTCTCTATGAAATCAGTTGAAAATGTAAGATGCTTTCAGGAAGTAAAAAATGACCAAGAATTATTAGAAAAAAATGCGAAGCTAGAAAAGGAACTTCAAGAACTCAAAACTAAATTTGATAATTTTTTAGAACTTGGCGAAGCCTCCCGAAGTACAACCTAAATTTAGTAAACAATGAAAAGGATGCGCATTTTACGGATAAAAACGGCAAGGAATGGCTAATCGATACAGGCGCGGAAATCAATTGTATAAATCCAAATTCTTTACCCGAGGGAATTAAAATAAAATCGGAAGATTTCATTATAATAACACCAGCCGGTAACAAAAGAGGTAGCGGAAGTGTAACCTTGGATATTGGACCGAAGCTTGGGGTGAATGATGAAATATTGGTAACATTTAAAATTTATGATTTCTGTCCTGGATACGATTTCTTATTAGGTATGAAATCAATGAGAAAATTAAACGTAGGTATGAATATTGGAGATGATATATTAATGAAAATAAAAGGAAAATTAATTGAAAATGGGAAAATAATTGAAGAAAACTATAATGTTAATTTAATAAAAGAATTAAAAGTTATTGACAGTATGGTTAGGACAAACCATATAGAGAAAAATACAAAAGAAAATTTGATTAATCTATTAGGAAAATATCCTTCCATAATTAAAACAAATGAGCAACCTTTACCTTCTACAAATTTACTAAAATGTCAAATTAAATTAAAAACTGAGAATCCTATTTATTCAAGGAGTTATAGAGTTGCTCCTCAACTTCGAGAAGAAATGAACAGTCAAATAAAGAAATTATTAGATCAAAATATAATTAGAGAAAGTAATACCCCATATAATTCTCCATCAATGTTAGTTCCAAAAAAATTAGATGCGAGTGGGAAAAAGAAATATAGATCAGTAATAGATTATAGAAAATTAAACGAACAGACAATTAAGGATAAGTTTCCTCTTCCTAATATTGAGGATTTATTAAATAAATTACAAGGTTCGAAAATATTTTCTACAATAGATTTAGATTCTGGATTTCATCAGATAGAGATGGCAAAGGACTCCATTGAGAAGACTGCTTTCTCAACAGAAAATGGACACTACGAGTACGTGAGAATGCCATTCGGTCTCTGTAACGCCCCACCAACCTTCCAAAGGGCAATGAATGCAATGATAGCAAACGTACCTAATGCACTCGTCTATGTTGATGATATAATAATTTATTCAAAAACTGTAGAAGAACACTTTCAACATTTAGAAAATATATTTGAAACTTTAGCCAAACATAATCTAGTTATTCAACTAGATAAAACAGAATTTTTTAAAAGTGAACTCCCATTTTTAGGGTACATATTAACTCCAGAAGGAATAAAAACTAACCCTGCGAAATTAGAGGCAATTTCAAAATTTCCAATACCTAAAACTGAAAAGGAAATAAGACAATTTCTTGGATTAACTGGATACTACCGTAAATTTATTCATAATTATGCTAATATTGCTAAACCTTTAACTCAACAACTAAAAGATAAAGACAATATCATACCAGAAAATTACAGAAGTGCTTTCGAGAAATTAAAAATTCATTTAATGAACGCTCCAATTTTAGCCTATCCAAATTTTGAACTACCTATGATAGTCACTACGGACGCATCCCAATTTTGTGTGGGGTCAGTGCTCTCCCAAGTCACTGAAGGAACTGAACACCCCATTGCTTTTGCCTCGAGAACATTAAATGATACAGAACAAAAATATTCCACCATTGAGAAAGAACTTCTAGCAATTGTTTATGCCACTAAACATTTTAGGCCGTATTTATATGGAGCAAAATTTATAATTCAAACAGACCATAAGCCATTGCAATTGTTGTTTAATATGAAAAACAATAACACAAGAATCATGAAGTGGATCTTTTATCTTCATGAATATGATTTTGAAATAAAATATATTGAAGGAAAATCTAATTATGTAGCTGACGCTTTAAGTAGAGTAAAAATTGATACAGTTAATGCTATGGCAAATCTTAATTTAGATGAAGATTCAGCTTTAGAATTAGACAGAATACTAGGTGAGACATCTCAAATGCCATTGACATCGCCAGAAGGTTTGGATTTCGATGAAACGTTATTAGAAGATCATAATATGGAGATAGAAAATAATAATATTGAAGAAGAAAATAATGATTCTGAATTAGAAAATGAAATAAATGATCCAAATTTCGACAATGAAAGTTTAAACACTCAACATTCACAACAAAGCAGTAATGAACAAATATTTATTGTAGATGATTCAAAACCAATCAATGTAGAAAAAAATCAAATATTTATACAAAGGGGACATAAAAGAATTAGATTAGAAAAGACATTGGTAAAAATATTTATTTTATTGAAACCGCTTACCCTTGGAGTAATGACTTGGAGGAATCTTTAACAGAAATATTAATGCCTAATAAAGTTTATGGAGTTTATTGCGAACCTAATGTAGAAACAGTGAGAAGTGATTTCGAAGGAATACTTAAAAAGATGTCTTCTTTGGTTATGGAACAATTTCCTAGTGTTAAATTCAAAAGATATAAAACTAAATTATTAAATATAGAAGATAAGGAGGAACAAATAGAGTTAATTAACAATTATCACATTGGTAAGTCGTTTCATAGAGGAGTTTTGGAAATCTATGAAAAAATTAAGAGAACATATTATTTCCCTCGTATGAAAGAAGAAATTAATCATTTTATAAACAACTGTAAAATTTGTAGAAAAACTAAATATGATCGGAAACCGATAAAATCTCAATTTCAAGTAACACCTACTCCAATGAGACCGTTCGAGGAATTAATGATAGATACTTTACACTTTGAACGAAAGTATATTGTAACTATTATTGATACATTTTCAAAGAAAATGTATGCTAAAATCACTACGGCCTGCAACGCAACAAATATTTTTAAGGTTATTACAAAATATTTAAGTTTATTCCCCAATCCAATAAGAATCAAGATGGATAATGGAAAAGAATATAAAAATAACTTGATTCAAAATTTGTTGGAAAGTTTAGGTATCGAAGCATACTATACAACTCCTAACCATCCTAACTCTCTTGGTCTCATCAACAGAGCTCACTCTACGCTTATAGAAATCATCCGAACGTATAAAAATAGTGGGGAAGAACGAGATTTAAATTCAAATTTAAATTTAGCTCTTATTACTTATAATAATTCCTTAAATCAAAATCTCAAATTATCTCCCAATGAAATTACCTTCGGTTCCATTAAGGATCCAGAAAAGAAATTATCTATTATCCAGGAGGATTTAATTAATCAATATCATAAAGAATTAAATTTAGTTCATCAAGAAATAAAAAGTAAAATCGAAAGAGAAAAAGAAGTAAGGACTGAATCATTAAATAAAGATAGGGTAAATGAAGAAATAGAAGATCAACCGTATGTTAAGGTTAGGACTAGGAATAAACATGAGAACCCGTTTAGACAGGTTCATAAATTTAAACATAAAAACAAAATTCTTAAGGTTCATGCAGATAATATCCAAAGAAAAAGAAAATCTAAAAAACCTAATAACCTTACAGATAATGAAGATGATATGGACATCGATTCTGATGATCCAGACATCGCTCCAGTATGAACTAATAAACCCGGAACATTCTTCAGGATTAGTTACATTCAAACTGTCTGATTCCAAGGTAATTCAGAAATACAAGACTATAATACACTATTTAAATTTTTCAAGTTTTATAAATGAAATATCCATATTAGAAAAGGACTTGAGCAATTTTAAACAACATAGCCAATATGATGTAATTTCAAAACAATTGAAATTTCTACAAGATAAAGTTAATAATATTATTGATATACCGCGTAATAGAAGAAAAAGAGGATTAATGAATTTTATCGGGAAAGCTGTAAAGTACGTCACTGGAAACCTCGATTCTGATGACCAAGCACATTATGATCAGGTAATTACTACTCTTGAGGAGAACAACTATTGTATGGAACACAACATAGCTCATGAGATTCAGATTAATAAAGATCTTGTAAAAACCTTTCAAAAGGACATTAGATTAATTAATAATAACAGTAATAAATTAGCAAATTTAATAAATGTTGTAGACAAGACTACATTAACAAATCATTTAAACGAATTATATGACATTTTAAACTATATCACTATTGTAATTATGGACATAGAAAATTCATTAGAAATGTGTAAAATCGGAGTAACACATTTCAGTATTTTAAAAAGTATAGATATTAATGATAATTCCAATTTTATAAGCTCTGATCTTGAAACGTTATTGTTAACTAGTAAATTATCCTGTATGATTAAAAATAATATTGTTCATTACATGATACAATTACCTATTCAAGCTAAATCTTTTAGTGCTTTATATTTATTATCTGTTCCAGTAAAAAGGAATAATCATTACATAACTACTATTGTAAATAATCAAATGGTATTGTATGATAAGGCAGAAGTGTATAAAGGAGAGTGTAATTTTATAAAAACTAATTATTATTGTAATAAGGTTTATAAAATTAATGATTCATGCATAGAAAATGCTATACATAATAATTTAAGTAATTGTTTAAGTACTACTATTAATAATTCAGAACCTTATATAACTTATGTAGATGTAATTGATATATTTGTTAGTTTTAAGATTAAGCACATTACAATCCAAAATAATTCATTTTATCCTGTAACATTACCAGAAACGGCTATTATAAAATTAAAAGATAATGAAGAGATTATAAATCACACTCGAAATAATTATGTGTATACTGAAGTATTATCTTCATTTCATGAAATTTCAGATTATAAATATTTTAATGTAACTTTTGATCTATTAAAAATGCCAAATTTGAGTAATGAAGTATTTGAAAGTCTGAATACTGGTTATGAAGATCACATTAATTTGGATTATTTCTCAATAATTTTAAGCATTTTTGTTATATATCTTTTGATTTTTAATTTGTATTCATTGTACAAGTCCTCAAGTATTCTTTCTCAAACAAATCAGGAAGATGCTGCACCAAGCCCAAAGGAGGAACTTGTACTCCAGCCTACAACTTCTACCAACAGCATCCACCCACTTCTTCTCTCACGGAGTTCGAGAACTTCGGATGGGAGGATTTATGGTAGCCAAATAGAGGTTAATTCATAGAGTCAGCAATTTTTCCCTGACTCAGTATAAATACCCCTCCTTTTTCCCTCTAGCGAGGAGTCCAATCCCGGTAGTTAGTCATGAGATCTTAGATAAGATAGATTAGTGCAATAGTTTATTAGTAATAGTTCAGTTGTTTGTTAATTGTAAACACTGTTGTTGATAAATAAACTTTTTTTTTTAAGTCCATCAAAGTTTCGGTGATTTATTTGTCGAAAGATCCTGTTCGGACATATACCCTTACACGAAAAAAGGATATATGTAACTAAATTGCCGGGGATAAAATCCGAATATAGAAACATTGATGAAGTTTATGATGCTTTTAATTTTTATTTATCTGATGAAGTGATTAATTTGTTAGTTGAAAACACCAACTTTGATATTAATTTTATAAAATCAAACTTTAAAAGGAAAAGAGCAGCCCGTGACACGGATTAACATGAAATTAGGGCACTGTTAGGACTTCTAATTCTTGGCGGGGTTTATCGTAGCGCCCACTTGAATTTCCAAGATTTATGGGATAAGGATGGTCCACCAATATTTTCGATAACTATGTCTTGTGAAAGATTCCTCTTCCTACGTTCTCTCCGATTTGATGACAAATCATCTCGGAATAACCGATTGGGCATCGACAACTAGCACCCATCCGATCACTACTGTCCGTCATCCAAAACAACTTTCTGAAGCAATATACTCCATCTGAATTTCTGACAATTGATGAACAATTAATTCCCTTACGGGGGCGTTGCTCATCCCGGCACACAGTGGTCAATAATTGCTTTTTGGCGGACATAAATCTGCCATTTCCACAATTTTACAGATAGATTGATGGGATCTTTTTTATTACCTTCTTAATAAAATTCAAAAACCAAGGAAATAATTCCCGTTAAGATTGCTTCGGTATAAGTGTCCTTTTTGCTTACCCAAATCCATGTTTCTTGTGTGTTAATAGATAGTTATCTTTAGTATGCAAAAAATTATGGAAGAACTCAATATGTTTCAGAATTTTATTCTTTATTTTTTTAGTCTGAGGGTGGGCTTTCATACCACCGAGTATCCAAAAGAAAATTTAAATTGCATAGAAGATATGGTTATTTTAAAAACAACTAAAAATTCAACATTAAACTCGATTTTCTCCTTTTAGAAATAAGATATCAATATACCGATTTCACTGAAAGTTTACATTCAACGGCTAGTATATTACGTATGAGCAACATGAATTCGGTTCGCTTATTATGGTACAAAAGCAATTTATATACTACTTTTTTCAATAAAAACCGTTTTTCTCGGTTTCAAAGGGGTGCTCCCCGGAGTTATCACTGGGGTAATTTCTAGTCTTACTTGTACTACGACCATATAAAAAGATCAGTTAAATTCACTTGCGCCTTTTTTAGAAAAGTATGTTTTGTATATGTTTACAGAAAAATTGGCAATGTTTGGCCCTGTAATCTGCTCCTGTAATCTGGTACAGGTACATTTACAAGCTCCTTCTAATCTATAGGCGAGCGCGAGCGACGGTGCTGCTTCTTTCAGGGACTAGAGAAACGGGGATAGAAGCCGGGTCATTACCTGTGATTCATAGGGTTTTTTTGGCGTTTTTAATTTATTTTTCCATAATTAAAACCCGATTGAGCAAAAAATTATTTGAAAAATGTCTAATGGGTATTGCTCGGTCCCTCAGTGTTCAATTAGAAAATCAAAAGACGTGTAATTCCATTTATTTCCAAAAAATAAAAAGCTTCTTAAAGCGTGGATTGTAAAATTAAGAATAGATAAGCCTGTTTCGAAACATATGACGATATGTACTCTTCATTTTAAAGAAAGTGACTATATTTATTCAGGTATATATATATCAGGTATATATTAGTATTTGACATTTTATTATTTCAAAATGCTAGTTTTATGCAAATAACATTGGGACCATAGTGTCATACAATTGTTTTTCTTTTTTAATTTTCCCCATTTTTGTATTACATCCGTTCTGCTCAATTGTTCCAAGTTTTCAATGCGTTGCCTGAAAGTTTTGACATATAAATAAATAATATGACAAAAGAAACTGAGCTGTTATGAAAATGACTGCTGCCATAACAATGAGTGTATGAATATGTAATTAATGTTATTACTAACCGAAAAACGGAGAGTAAAGTTACAATGATGTGTTTGCATTTACCAGAACTACTAGCTTTACACGAAAGTTGCTTATTATTATTAATAAATTTGATTTCCACTTTTATTTGATGGGGCAGTCCTTTAAGATTGTTGGTTTGAAGGCACAAGGCTTGTAAAATAACTGTTTTTTTACTTTTAGATATTATTACACATGTAATTATGTGGTTTGCATCAAGGATAACCTGCCCTTCAATTAATGGTCTTTTAAAATTACCAATCATCTCTATCACATCAACTATGTCTATCCCCGTTCATTCCGACATTTTGCAAAACTACTAGCGCATCCTATAGTCGATTGCGCCCGCCTATAACATAAAACGATTACATCTATACATAAGGTTTTCCCTTATAAGTGTATACTGCGGTATAAAATTTTGAATAGCCTTATTGAAAACCTTGAGTAGGTACCTGTTATCGAATAAGTGGTTTCACAAGTAAACAGTATTTTGTTTCTCTTTTTCAGTTGATTAATTGAGATGAAGGAACTACTGAATAGCTGAAATCACATACGTATTTGCTCTTCATTAAACTTAAAACGAATAAATATAGACTTTCTTTGTAAAAGAAAAACCAATCGATTTATTTTACTTAATTTGTCATATCAATTTACACTCGTAAGGGTAGGATTTTATGACTTTTCCTGCAAACACTTATTATCTAGAAATAATAATTTTCTACCTTTATAGTTATTCAGGCATTTTTGTAGTGGAGGGTAAAAGAATCAGTTTGACTCTGCTCTTGTGTTGCTAATCGGCTTTGTCTGCCTTACTTAAGATAAAGTTATGTTTTTCTCTAGACAATCTATAGCACCACAAGTCTAATTCAGTCCTTCTTTTTTTGTTGCGAGAAAAATGGCAAAGTCCACCCTAAAATATAGTCCAAATATTTTAACGAGTGTAAATTGATTTGACGAATTAACTGAAAATTTTATACCGCAATATACATTTATAAGTGAAAACCTTATTTATAGATGTAGTCGTTTTATGTTATAGATTAGAAGGAGCTTGTAAATGTACCTGTACCATTTAGAGCAGATTACAGGGCCAAACATTGCCAATTTTTCTGTAAACATATACAAAACATACTTTTCTAAAAAAGGCGCAAGTGAATTTAACTGATCTTTTTATGTGGTCGTAGTACAAGTAAGACTAGAAATTACCCCAGTGATAACTCCGGGGAGCACCCCTTTTAAACCGAGAAAAACGGTTTTTATTGAAAAAAAGTAGTATATAAATTGCTTTTGTACCATAATAAGCGAACCGAATTCATGTTGCTCATACGTAATATACTAGCCGTTGAATGTAAACTTTCAGTGAAATCGGTATATTGATATCTTATTTCTAAAAGGAGAAAATCGAGTTTAATGTTGAATTTTTAGTTGTTTTTAAAATACCCATAACTTCTATGCAATTTGAATTTTCTTTTGAATACTCGGTGGTATGAAAGCCCACCCTCAGAATAAAAAAATAAAAAATAAAGTTCTGAAAAATATTGAGTTCGTCCATGTTTTTTTGCATACAAACGATAACTATCCATTAACACTTAAGAAACCTGGTTTTGGGTAAGCAAAAAGGACACTTATACCGAAGTAATCTTAATTGTTTCCTTGGTTTTTGAATTTTATTAAGAAGGTAATAAAAAAGATCCCATCAATTTATCTGTAAAATTGTGGAGATGACAGATTTATGTCCGCCAAAAAGCAATTATTGACCACTGTGCGGCAGTACATTCCCAACAAACCCAATCGTTATGGCATGAAAGTGTTTGCGATGGTAGATGCCAATACTTATTATTGTCTGAAATTTGAAATTTACGCTGGGAAACAACCCCAGGGTCCATTTGCTTCGTCAAACTCACCTGAAGCGATTGTGCTTTGTCTCATTGAACCTGTAGATGGCAGTAGGCGCAATATTACTTCAGACAATTGGTATTCAAGCATTCCATTAGCTAAATCTCTATTAGACCAAAATTTAACATTTATAGGGACCTTAAAAAAAAAAAAAGGCAAATTCCGCCTCAATTTTTGGCTGATAAATCGCGACCAGTGAACAGTGCTCTCTTCGGATTTACAAAAGATATGACTATGGTGTCCTATGTCCCTAAAAAATTAAAAGTTGTTATCATTTTGACTACAATGGAGTTTGGCCGAGATATCGATGAATCCACGGGTGAAAAAAATAAACCAGCTATGATTACATTTTACAATTCTACAAAAGGAGGAGTACACCAATGACCAAATGTGTGCGAACTATAATGTTGGGCGGCGCACCAAGAGATGGCCTTTGGCTATATTTTTTCATTTGATCAATCTAAGCGTTATAAACGCATATGTTGCTTACAAAAACACAAAAACATCATTGGATTCTGGAAAGCAGATGGTAAGAAGAGCTCTTTTGAAAGACTTAGGTCATCAATTAGTCAAGAATTATATCATTTGTAGGTCGCAAATTTCTTTTCTACCTAGACCTTTCAAACAAAAGATTAAGATATATATGGAAGAACAAGGTTTGATGGTTATTCAACCAGGAAATGAAGATGGAGCAGGAGAAGGAAACAGAAAGGAAAGAAAAAGGTGTAGTTTTTGTCCTTCCACTAAATAGAATAAATACTCTACATTTTGTGCCACATGTGGCAAAGGTGTGTGCAAGGAACATTTTTCACTTGTTTGCAATGAGTGCAAGCCTTAGGCCGAGCGCACATTGAGACACTCGCGACGCAGAGCAGAGCAGTTTTTGTGGTAACTGAAATATATAGGAACCGCGCACATTGGGATGCAGAGCAGAGCAGAGCAGAGCAGGCCGATGTGGCACTCGTGGATCTGCCACAGAAAACTGTGCCGATGCGACGCAGTTTTCAATATTTGATTATTTTAATACCTATTATTATCATTTAATATTAGTGTTTGAGAAGCTCTACTTTTCTCTTAAGCAGGTTAATGAAACTAAGTAGGTCTTCTGTATATATAGGGTGTTCTAGGTAAGTTCTAGGAAAAAAAAGGTTTTAAAAATATAATAATTTAAAAGATATATATATGTTCTGTTATTTTAGATTCCAAAATCATAATATAATTTTGAAATTTCTCGCTATTCCAAAAGCGCATGATACGAGTGTTTTGAATTTTTAATACTAAACAATTTCAGGATGAATATGTAGCTGTAAAATTAGTTTTTAAAAAATATATAGAAATATTAAAATTTAGATGAGGGCCTTTCTGAAGTTCTAAAAGCAGATACTTTTGTTTAAATATTTTTAATATTGTTATTTTATTTGTAATCACTTATTTCGGTTTTCGTTAGTTTTTATTCGTCTTATTGTGACACGTTTAAAAATTAGAAAAACAAGTTTTCTTATCATAGATACTAGAAGTTCATTAAACGATTCAACAAGTTATGATCTTAGGAAAATTTGACTGATATTATTTCACTGAAAAAAACATAGGCTTTATGGACATTTAGTTAATGGAAATGCTGATTACAACCAATAATGTATATGTTGGGATTGCAATAAATCAAATCGATTTATCCTTCACCAAACTTCGCTAATTTTGTTGAGTTCACCAAGCTCAAATTTTTAAAATACAAAATAAAACAAACTTGAAGTGCTTAATATTTTAATTAAACAAGTCAATTAAATAATTTACAATTAACAAAAAACACAATCAAATCATTTAACCTAATACGTTCAAGAGAATAAATTTAAGCTATATAAAAATCGAGTTTTTGGTTTAATTATATTTTTTAATTCACATGGCCATCTCGATTTCTAACAGTATATTCTAACAGTATATTTCTTCTTTTATTAAATATATTTGAGTAAAAAGAAAACTGCTATTTAAAAATCAACCATGTGTTGATTGGAACTTTTTTAATAAGAAATTTTATGTGAATATAACTCTTCTCTGTTATATTATCTTCTTAATTTTATTATATCCTCATACAGAATAGGAAAGAAGAGAAAATAAATTTTGTTTTGGGACAAGGTCCCTCAAGAATAACAGACTGGAACAAAAAATAAAACTACAACTGGTCAAATAATTAAAGTAATAGTGGATAATTAGAGATAATATTTTCATTAAAAACCCATAATAAATAGTTATAAAAAATAAAAGTATACAAAGTAGTGAATAATATATTGATTTATCAAATAAATAACAATAAATGTCCAAGGAAAAAAAAAGAAGAAATTAATGAAAAAAAAAATTATTCCATAATGATATAATGCTGTTAAAATCGTATCCAAGGATTTTAAGAGATTTGTGCCTAATATAATTCTACAAACTTAGAGCTTAACCAGATCTCTCATTACCTGATTTTATAACATCACAATAAGTAATGGTTTTAAGCTTTGGATCCCTCAGACTAAATAGTAACTTCAATGTAATTATGTAATTCACCAGACTCAGACGGAAATATTTAATAGATTGTTAAGAATAATCTGTTTGCAAATTCTTTCGTGAGCTGGTCTTTTCTCCATTTCCTCATTTTATCACAATCTTTTTTACGTTGACTTTTGATAATGTAAATTTTTTTGTGTTCAACTCTATATACGAATCAGATTCTGATCTTAAATCCAAGAAATCTAACATAATTTAACTAAAAAAGCCTTTGCCTTCCCGAAACTGCGGCACAGAAACTGCTCTTCAATGTGCGCGGGTACCTGTGCGACGCAGTTTTTTTTTCGTGCCGCCTGCTCTGCACTGCTCTGCGTCGCCTGCGTGACACATTTCGATGTGCACCTTACCTTAAGTTTTTTCCGTATTTAATAAAGCAACATAAATTGGAATTTTGTAAACAAACAACGCCATCATTTTCATATCTGCAATTCAGTACTATTTTTCTAAAGATGTTTTTAATTTTGATAACTATTGTATTATTTTAATAAATGACAAACATTTCAATAAATATTAGCGTTTATAGCTACTTTTTTTAATTACATTACCCAAAAAAATCAGTTTAAAATTTGGGTCACTGGAGACCCGACGCCACTAGTTATGGAAGAAAAAGCACGCCAGTAACTAAGGGTTAAGGCCGAGCGCACATTGAGACACTCGCGACGAAGAGCAGAGCAGAGTAGAGCAGAGCAGTTTTTGTGGAATGTGTATTAGATATGAACCGCGCACATAGGGACGCAGAGCAGAGCAGGCCGATGCACAGTGGGACGAATCGCCAATCTAGGGGGAAATAATTCTGGAAGCGACTTATATTATGTTAATGTTTGTAGAAAATTGCATTTAAGCATGAGTTAATAAATAAAAGTCAAAATAGTGTTTTTTGACAATGGACATATAAAAAAAAAAAAAAAAAAAAAAAAAAAAAAAAAAAAAAAAAAAATTAAAAACCAATATTAAATTATTTAGATTAATTGTAAATAATGGAGTAATTCTATTTATATTTCTTTATTCAATTTTCAATTATTCAAAAAGAAAAAAAACATATTAACTATAAAATTACGTCAAATACATTTTAAAAAAATTATATATTAAATTCTAATATTAAAATGTAAAAAAAAAAATTGTTTTTCATTCCGAATCATCTGAATCTGAATCCATCCATCTGAATGCATACATCCTGCGACTTCAATACAAATATTCTATCCACTTCTCCCAACAAGCAGTTCATTTTAGACCTGGTATGTTCCCTGAACCTATTTATTGTTCGTTTCGAGTCGAGTAATCATGCCCAATCTTTCCTTGCTGATATCGATCATATTTTCGAGGACTTTTGTCAACAACTAGTATCATACTCATAAAGTCTGTGAGCGACGACTTAATACGTATATCCAATGATATTTCGAATCCTACTTTATTTCTAAAGTATATATCTTGGAAAAACCTAGATTACCTGACAGCAGATGAAATAAATCTATCCCTTGATCTACTATCCCGTTGTATAGGACCCATCTAACATAGGGCCAATCTCGTTGCCATCCTAAATTAAATTGAACCCCTTAAAACTTGTACCTTTAGATGCTCCCTGGTCCTTGGAATTAACCCAGATATTCGGGAAATATTGAATACAAGGATGCTTCCAGACGTACCGGAATAATCTTCCGGTATCTTACGGTATTCATTTTAGACCTGTCCTGAACCTATTTATTGTTCGTTTCGAGTAATAGTACCCAATCTTTCCTTACTGATATCGATCCCCCACCACTACACCAAATAATAAAGACTTTTTGAATATTTACCTATGCGAGAGGTAATTAGCTAGGAAAGAAAGAGAAAAATCTGAAATATACATTTCATCTACACCACCGTGCTGTTCCCACATATTAAAAATATCGGATCTCAATAATGACACGTTTACCCCTGGGAAAAAAACACCGTACCACACATTAGCAGGAATAAGAAATGCGTAATGAAAAATTTGTTATTATATAATGTTGATTGTATTCTGTGAAATATCTGTCTATTTAACTAAGACGTTATAGATTTTTAGTTATCGCATTTTTACTAACAATAATTAAATAAGTAGTAGTTTAAATTAAGTAGCTTACTAAGTTGACTACTGGAAATAAAGAAGGGTACATCACACTTAAAAAGCCAAATACAGATAAACTTACTTGCCGAATCGTCTTCCATACCGTGGTATAAATTTTTTTCCAAAACCATATGAAATTCGCTGATCTATGATGCCGCTTTATCAATATAAGATGTTCAAATTATCTGACTTATTGTGACGAATTTGGCGTGCTTATTCTTTTGTTATTCCGTTGGTATTTGTTTTAAGGGATTAATGGTTTGTAAATACCTAAGGTATACTGTTGTTTTCATGCTTTATTTCTTTCTTATTCCTAGAAAGGAAAAAATCTTGCTATTTGATTTTAATTGTTGTACTTATGGTCAACGAATCTCGTTTTTTCATAGCTTCGGAGATTGCCGTAGTGTATTCCAATGAAATTGGTTTACTATATATCTATAAATTTCATTAGCACCTCCGTATTGCCTCAAAATATTAAAAATATAGGCTCTCAACAATGAGAGATTTATACCTTTAAAAAAAGTGCACACCTTTATTAGCAGGTATTAGCAGTTCATAATGAATACTTTATTTCTATATAGTGTGGACTATATTCTGTATAAATATCTCGGTGTAGATCGGTGTAGATTTTTAGTAACCCCTTTTTTTATAAGAAAAAAATATAGCTTATCGACTATTGAAAAGAAAGGAGGATACTCTGTATTATATCCACATTTAAAGAACCAAGAACTTATATAAACTTAATTTCTGAATCGTCTTCTATTGCCTAGCATAATTTTTTTTCAAAAAAACACGATCCATTCTATGATTCTATTGATTTTACAATATAATTTGGAAATAAGCTGACTAAGCATTATGAGGGAACTACCGTATTCAAACCCCCATTATTCTGTTAATACTTGCTTAAAGTGATTAATAATTTGTAAATGCCTTAGCTAGACTATTGTTTACAAGATACCGAAAAGATTTTTTCATTTCGTTGATGTTAACTATTTCCCCCTAGATTGGCGATTCGTCCCACTGTGCGATGTGGCACTCGTGGATCTGCCACAGAAAACTGTGCCGATACGACGCAGTTTTCCATATTTAATTTTTTAAATTCCTATTATTATCATTTAATATTATTGTTTGTGAAATTCTACTTCTTTCTTAAGGAGGTTAATGAAACTAGGCAGATCTTCTGTATATATAGGGCGTTCTAGATAAGTACAGGAGGAAAAAAAAACGGTTTTAAAAATACAATAATTAAATATATATATGTATGCCGTTACCTTATATTTCAAAATCGAAATACAATTTTGAAATTTCTCGCTATTCCAAATGTGCATGATATGAGTGTTTTGAATGTCTAAAACTAAACGATTTCAGGATGAAAAATGTAGTTGTAAAAGTATTTTTAAAAAAAGATATTATATTTATTTTATTATTATATTTTAATATAAAAATATATTAAAATTTAGATGAGGGCCTTTCTGAGGTTTGAAAAGTAGATACTTTTGCTTAAATAGTTTTAATATTATTGTTTTATTTGTAAGAACTTATTCCGGTTTTTGTTAGTTTTTATTCGTCTTACCGTGACATGTGGAAAAAATCTGGTGCGTGCGCGCAACACACAACTTTCACTTACCAACTTACTTATATTAGAACTTAATGCGTTTTGTTAATTGCCACTTCTCAAATGAACAGAACATCTTTAATAATAACGCATTGGTTTGTCATTAAAGGCGTACGGCGCATGCGTGAGCTCAAGGTGCTTTATGAGTTGACGGATTATTTTTCTTCTTTTCTCCTATATATGTTTACTTGATTTTCTTCATATATCATATTTAGGCATTTCTTATTTCTAGGCGTGATGACAGACAGTTCATTTCTCAATATAAACTAAAACAAAGGTACTTTATAGGAAAACAAAAAAGGCCCCTTCCCCATTTAAGCCCTCTCAGAACATTTTAATAATGATAAAGCTTACCTGATATTAAATAACAACTAATTTTCATTAAACATAACGAATTTGATAAAAATCGTTAAAGCCGTTTTTGAGATAATCGATCAAAAAGGTAAAAATTGGAAAAAAGTTATGAAATAAAGTCCCCCCTCCTGTAGATCAATTTTGATGAAATTTTTACAGTCATATCTCGGGCATATAAATACATCAAATACAAAGTTTGATCAAAATCGTTAAAGCCTTTTTTGAGTAAATAAAAAAAAACACGTGAAAATGATACAAAATTTATTAAGTAAAGTCCCCCCTCCGGTTGATCAATTTTGATGAAATTTTTACAGTCATATCTCGGGTATATAAATAGATCAAATACTCAGTTTAATCAAAATCGTTAGAGCCGTTTTTGAGAAAATCGAAAAAAACTTAAAAAGTTATTAAATAAAGTACCCCCTCCCTTTGAGTAAATTTGATGAAATTTTTGCTGTCACATCGCAGGCATATACATACTCTAAATACCAAATTTCAGTGCGTAGTGCGAGACGCCAGAGGGCACAGACCGCTAGTTATTGCTGGAGACTTCAATGCTTGGGCGACCGAGTGGGGCAGTAAATGGACCAATCGTCGTGGAGAAGCCCTACTGGAAGCTTTTGCCCAGATGGATGACCTAATACTGGCAAATACTGGGTCGGAGCCTACATTCGTCAAGGATGGCAGGTCCTCTATTATCGACCTGACTTTCGTTAGTGACTCCCTACACCCTACTACCAGTTGGGAGGTCTGTGACCTGTATACGCATAGCGACCATCAGGCTATACTGACCATAATGGGTGACAGAAAAGCATTAACACATATGAGGCGTGAGAAAGGTACTGTCCGCTGGAAAACTAGGACTTTTGATAGGGAGTCCTTCGAAGTAATGATGGCCGCACCTTGTGAGCTGTCAGGCACAGCGGAGGATAAGGCAAGCAAGCTAATATCTCTAATCAGTACAGCGTGTGACGCATCGATGGCTCGTAGTAGCTCACGTGTGGGTGGAACTCCTGTCTACTGGTGGAACGACCATATCGCAGACCTCCGTAAACGGTGTCACGCATCAAGGAGGAGGTATCAGCGATCAAGAGGCAGCACTGAGTTTCATGCACTACAGGAGGAATTCCAAGCAGTGAGGCGCGAATTACGGCATGCAATCAAGAGGAGTAAAAGGCAATGTTGGAAGGAACTCTGCGATGAGGTGAACGAAGATCCATGGGGAAGACCTTACAGAACGGTCATGAAGAAGTTAGCGAGGAGTTCTAAAACAGCACCTACATGCCCAGTTGCTATAGAGAAAATTGTTGCTACACTCTTTCCGAAACAAGAAGAACTTCCGCAGACTGGGCCGATACAGGCAGTCGACGTTCCAGCCGTAACGGCTGACGAACTCAGCGATATCTGTACAAACCTTCAGAAAAGGAAAGCTCCAGGCTCTGACGGTATCCCAAACTTGGCACTCAAGGCAGCTATGGAGATCAGACCAGAAGTTTTTCAGGAAGTATTCAGTTCTTGTTTAAATGAGGGATCCTTTCCGAGAAATTGGAAAAGACAGTACCTAGTGCTGATTCCGAAAGGCAAGGGAAATCAATCGGACCCTTCTGATTATCGACCGATATGTCTGTTGGACACAGCTGGCAAAGCCCTGGAGAAAATCATTGCCAACAGGATACAAGAGACCACCGAAGGAGCAGAAGGCCTATCAAGGAACCAATTCGGTTTCAGGAAAGGAAGATCTACTACGGACGCTATCACTATGGTAATCGAAACGGCTCAGAAGGCTATTGCGGGAAAGCGGTGGAGGAGAGGCGCGAAGTGCTACTGTGCCGTCATCACACTGGATGTGAGGAATGCCTTCAACTCAGCGAGATGGAGTTGCATTCTAGACGCTTTGCAGGAAATGGGCGTACCCATGTACCTCAGAAACATTGTAAGAGACTATTTCAAGGACAGAACCTTGATATGTTCAACTGAGAACGGGCCTAGAAGGTTCCAGTTAACCGGCGGCGTTCCCCAAGGCTCAGTCCTTGGGCCTCTGCTATGGAACGTCATGTACGATACGGTTCTCAGACTCAGACTACCCGAGGGAGCTAAAATAGTAGGCTTTGCGGATGACATAGCAGTAGTGGTTGAAGCTAAATACATAGATGAAGTGACCTTGAAAGCTAATCAGAGCATTTCACTGATCCGCGATTGGCTAGCTTCTGTGGGGCTCCAATTAGCAGACAATAAAACCGAGGCCCTACTAATTAGTAGCCGTAAAAGAAGGGAGGAAATCGTACTGAGAGTCGGTACGCAAGAGATCCGGTCCCAGCGTTCCCTGAGATACCTAGGGGTTATCATTGATGAAAGGCTGCGGTTCAAGGATCATATCCAGCGAGTATGCGATAAGGCAGCTAGAGTTACCACAACGCTAGCTCGACTTATGCCCAACATAGGAGGACCCAAGAACAGTCGGAGACTGTTAATATCGACCGTAGTCACTTCCATCTTGCTCTATGCTGTCGCAGTATGGGAAAGTGCCTTGGATACGCTAGCCTACAGGAGACCCATGGTCTCAATTTATCGTCGGAGTGCAATTAGGGTGATCAGTGCATTCCGAACAGTTTCCTACGAAGCAGCATGTGTAGTGGCCAGGATGCCACCAATAGAGCTGATCGCAGAAGAAAGAAAGCGCTCATATAAAAGAATCAACCCCATTCCCAGGCCAGAGGAAAAGAAGGAAACAATCGAGAGATGGCAACAGCTCTGGGACAGGACGCAGAACGGAAGATGGACACATAGGTTGATTCCTTGTATTCAGCCTTGGCTTGATAGGAAACACGGGGAAGTTGATTATTATTTGACACAACTGCTCACAGGACATGGCTGCTTTCGGGCCTACCAATTGAGATTCAAGCTGGATATTACAGCGGAATGCCCAGAGTGTCCAACAAGTGAAGAGAGTGTGGAACATGTATTCTTTTGCTGTCCCCGATTTAGTGAGGACAGGAAGGAATTCCGACAGGTCAGCGGATCGGAACCAACTGTCGGTAACATAGTCAGCTTAATGCTACATTCTGAAGAGAACTGGCTCGCGGGCCAACGCCTTGCGGCTCAGGTCATGAAGCAACTGAGGAAGGAAGACAAGGAGAGGCGTGCCTAAAGAAGAGGTAGCCTAGAACAATGGGGTGGCACACAGCCACTCCCCCCTCCATGAAGTAATGCCTAACGGTGGTCCCGTGGAGGGTGGGAAACAGGTGTAGGGAGGTGGTTTTAGTGGGTAGAAATCCCACACACGGACAGGTACGGGCCTATCCGCGTCTTTTGAAGATTTCCACCTACCCGCGTAAAAAAAAAAAAAAAAAAAAAAAAAAAAAACATACACACACACACACACACACACAGACCATTTCGCGGGACTTGGTTATTTCGACTCAGGGGACCCCAAAACGTGTATTTCCGTTGAAAACCGGAAGTCGAAAATTTTCACGATCGCAATACTTCCACTTACTATATATTTCATATATAGGTAAGTGAAAGTAAAAATAAAAAACCAAGTTTTCCTCTAATAGATACTAGAAGTTAAACGATTCAACAAGTTACGATCTCAGGAAAATTTGACTGATATTATTTCACCGAAAAAAAAATGGGCTTTATGGAAATTTCGTTTATGGAAATGTTGATTAAAAAAACAAATAATGATAATTTATTTTTTTTAAATATTTGAATAAAAAAAAAAACTGCTATTTAAAAAATCAAAAACCGCGATTAATCAAAAAGAATGGGGAATGGATGATGCCTCCATAGGAACTTTTTTAATAAGAAATTTGATGTAAATATAACTCTTCTCTTATTTTAATTATATCCTCATACAGAATAGAAAAGAAGAGAAAATAAACTTTATTCTGGGACAAAGTCCCTTAAGAATAACAGACTGGAACTACAACTGGTCAAATAATTAAAGTAATGGTTGATAATTAAAGATATTATTTAAAAAGTATACAAAGTAGTGAATAATATATTAATCAAATAAATTATAACTGTAATAAATTAAAATAAATTTCCAAGGAAAAAAAGAAGAAATTAATGAAAAAAAATCTGGTGCGTGCGCGCAACACACAACTTTCACTTACCAACTTACTTAGATAAGAAATTGACGTGTTTTGTTAAATATCATTTCCCAAAGTCACACATTTTTCTACATTCATATCTTATTTTTGTTAATCGTTAAAGCCGTTTTTGAGTAAATAAAAAAACCCGTGAAAATGATACAAAATTTATTAAGTAAAGTCCCCCCTTCGGTTGATCAATTTTGATGAAATGTTGTGTATCACATATTTGGCATATACATACATCAAATACCCAGTTTGATCAAAATCTTTAAAGCCGTTTTTGAGTAAATAAAAAAAAAACACGTGAAAATGATACAAAATTTATTAAGTAAAGTCCCCCCTCCGGTCAATCAATTTTGATGAAATTTTGACAGTCATATCTCGGGCATATACATAGATCAAATACTCAGTTTAATCAAAATCGTTAGTGCCGTTTTTGAGAAAATCGAAAAAAACCTAAAAAGTTATTAAGTAAAGTACCCCCTCCCTTTAAGTAATTTTGATGAAATTTATGCTGTCACATCGCGGGCATATACCTACACTAAATACCCAATTTCAGGATCGCACGGTTTATAGTTTTTGAGCTAATCTGTTCACACACACATACACACAGACCATTTCGCGGGACTTGGTTAATTGGACTCAGGGGACCCCAAAACGTGTATTTCCGTTGAAAACCGGAAGTCGAATTTTTTCACGATCGCAATACTTCCACTTACTATATATTTCATATATAGGCAAGTGAAAGTAAAAATGATTACATAATGATATAAAGCTATTGAAATCGTATACGAGGATTTTATGAGATTTGTACCTAATATAACAAGCTTCTACAAACTTAGAGCTTAACAAGACCTCTCATTACCTGATTTTATAACATCACGATAAGTAATGGTTTTACGCATTGGGTCCCTCAGACTAAATAGTAATTTCAGTGAAATTATAAACTTCACCCGACTCAGACGGAAATAGTTAAAAGATTGTTAAGAATCTTGTGTTTGCAAATTCTTTCGTTAGCTGCTCTTTTCTCCATGTACTCATTTTATCATAATCTTTTTTACCTTGACTTTTGATAAAGCCAATTTTTTTGTGTCCAACTCTATATCCGAATCAGATTCTGAAATTAAATCCAAGAAATGTAACATACTTTCACAAAATAAATCCCTGCTTTCGGAAAACTGCGGCACAGAAACTGCTCTCCAGTGTGCGCGGTCAACTGTGCGACGCAGTTTTTACTATATATGAAATATATAGTAAGTGGAAGTATTGCGATCGTGAAAAAAATCGACATACGGTTTTCAACGGAAATACACGTTTTGGGGTCCCCTGATTCGAAATGACCAAGTCCCGCGAAATGGTCTGTGTGTGTATGTGTGTGTGTGTGTGTGTGTCTGTGTGTCTGTGTGTGTGTGTGTGTGAAGAGACTAGCTCAAAAACTATAAACCGTGCGATCATAAAATTGGGTATTCAGTTTAGGTATATGCCCGCGATGTGACAGCATAAATTTCATCAAAATTACTTAAAGGGAGGGGGTACTTTACTAAATAACTTTTTAGGTTTTTTTCGATTTTCTCAAAAACGGCTCTAACGATTTTGATTAAACTGAGTATTTGATGTAATAATATGTCTGAGATATGACTGTAAAAATTTCATCAAAATTGATTAACCGGAGGGGGGGACATTACTTAATAAATTTTGTAACATTTTCACGTGTTTTTTTTATTTACTCTAAATCGGCTTTAACGATTTTGATCAAACTGGGTATTTGATGTATGTATATGCCCGAGATATGACTGTTAAAATTTCATTAAAATTGATTAACCGGCGGGGGGGGGGGACTTTACTTAATACATTTTGTAACATTTTCACGTGTTTTTTTTATTTACTCAAAAACGGCTTTAACGATTAACAAAAATAAGATATGAATGTAGAAAAATGTGTGACTTTGGGAAATGATATTTAACAAAACACGTCAATTTCTTATCTAAGTAAGTTCGTAAGTGAAAGTTGTGTGTTGCGCGCACGCACCAGATTTTTTTTTCGTGCCGCCTGCTCTGCTCTGCTCTGCGTCGCTGGCGTGGCACAGTTCAATGTACGCCTTACCTAACCCTTGAATGCATCCTGATTTTATGGATGAGTTCCTTTTTTTTACATCATAAGGGGAGGCTAGGGCCGGGAGAACGCCGATTTCAATGTAATTTTTTAATAATACGAGGTCGAAAAATATTCGACCCATGTCCGAGGGTTCTTGCCAATACGCCCTAGTAGCCGAGAAAAAAAGGACATATAAAATTCATAGATTTTTAATATTGTTTTTGTTTACATTTGCTCTAAGAGGATCGCAAGGCATTATCATGAAAGTTATACCTTGTCTAGAAAGGCTTTGTTTGACATAATTCACCCAGTTAATTTAATTTAATAATTAAACCCAGTTAATTCTCCATAGAAACAAAATCAATGGTTACAGGAAGAAAATTAACTTTGTTTAAATTAAATGGAAGTAAGCTATGTAATGATTATATGTATATTAGCTGTATATACCGGTTTCACCGGAGAATTTAATTTTTTAAATCTATAAAGTGAGACTTTTATCGACTCAAACGGTCGATTTCGTAAAAATAGTCCGGGAGCTGAGGGCCAAAAAGGTGCCTGATTTGAAGAAAATTTTTGATCATATAGGCTGAAAGTCTATAAAAAAGAAAATTTCATAGACAACGAATGTGAACGTCTGCCACCTCAGATCGGTTGCCATCAAATTTTATAGGCGAACAAAATCGACTTTGTCGAACTTTTTTCAATTTTTCGCTAATAACTCGAAAACGATTTATCGCAGAAGAAATTGTGTTCTTTCTAATTATTCTCCTTGAAGTATTAACCATTTTGAACTAATTAAACAGCCAGCCATCTTCCATCTATTAAAATAAAAGATAAATTTTGCCAAGTACCTCCCAGTCTAAGTAGTTATTTTTATGAATATTTTATCAAATCCCCTGATACTTCCAAAACCGAAGTCTTAGCAGGAAGTAAGCACAACGAATCATTTCACGTTTTCATTTGTATCTCCACGCATGGTTTAGCTAATGTTATGTGTAAGGAGCTTATTGCCTACTAAATTTGATGCTCAGCAACTTTTATCTAAAACACTTTTCATTTAAACTAGGTGTTTTTGAGTTAGGGACGTTCGAACGCGGTTTCTACCAATATCGTAAAAATTATATTATTTTTGATGTACCGAAACCGGCTAAACCACTGAACCGATTTAAACTTCAAATGTATCATTCTATTTGCAATAGTTTAGCCTCTTATACTAAGATGAAAGCAACGACTTTTTGATCTGTATTTGCCGAATTATATGCTAGAAACTGAAAAAAAATCCCAAAAAAATTCACGGATTTTAGACCACAAGGCGCTGATTCAAGGATTTTAGACGGCATATCTTTTCGTGGGGCTGAAGTCAAGGGTTGTGCTATTTTAGCGTAATTTTTGATCATTTTACGGTAGTATCCTGTAAGTCCTAAAAATTGTTTGGTTTGCTTCTGAGTCTTAGGTATGGGAAATGCTTTTAATTTCTTAGGAAGTTTTTTAGAATAGTAGCGTTTAATTTTTATATTAGGATAATTTGTTTTAATTATTTCTGAAAAATGTAGACTTGTTCGTCTATGCTATTTTCGATTTCGGGTTAACACAGTACTCCGTACTTACGGAGTACTGTGCAGACCTTTGAGGTTAAGATGCATTTTATTCAAATTTATTTTAAATACTTGCTACTTAAAATAAAGTATTTTAAAATAAAAATTAAAATAATTTTTGCCCAGGTGTGGTACTGTGTTCACCCGAAATCGAAAATAGCATAGACGAACAAATCTACATTTTTAACCGACTTCGAACGAAAGAGGAGGTTACTCAATTCGATACGTATGTGCCTTTTTTTTTTTTTTTTTTTTTTTTTTTTTTTTTTTTTTTTCTATGTATGTCCACCGATTACTCCGAGATGGAGGGACCGATTGGAACAAAACCTTTTGCATCTTGTAGAGTATTTTCCCAAGTTGGTCCCATTAAAACCTTTTTTCTGTTCTTAATTTATTTAAGAAGTTATCGGGAAAAAACATGAAAATAAATATTTAATTATCACTAAAAATTTTTACTTATTGGAAAAACATATGGCATATATAACATAAGGTATGCTCCAACAAGCTAGTAAACTCATTGGCAACTAAGAAATCTCAATAATGTTTTAATGCTGGATGTATCATCTGGGAAAACTAACCAATCAAATTTAGAATCAAAAGAGTGGGGGAAGAACATGAGCAGTCTATTAGTTATCGACGTGTTTTAAGTGCTTGTTGGAACCAACCTATTCATAACCTTAACTAATTTTTCAACAGTAGATTTCAATAAAGATATTTAATATCCGCAAAATATAATATCGCTGTCGTTTTCTGTAGCGATATTAGTATACATATTAGATATATATATATATTCACCGATAACAGTGAACCTTCTGAATTCAGATCTAGTCGACGGTTGGACACCATAAACGTAAGACCACGCAATTCGTGGAATTCCAAGAAAGACTGAGTATTGATAACCGTTTTAAAACAGAATTTAAGACTTTTTCAAGTTCCCCAAGGTTCGTTTAAATTTAAAATCGTAGCCCTTATTGCTTTAAATCAGATTTTGATTTCCGACTTTCACTCGCTATGCACGTTAAAAAGGAATACAATAATTCCAGGAAAAGCTTATTTTCAGTTGATTTGGGGGCCTTAACATTTAGGCACCTCTGTCTTCTTCCGGAATCACTCGGTCATATTAATATAAAATGTAATCATGAAATCTTGTGCCGATTCTTCATGGAGTGAAACTTGTTATGTTTTCCGTATTACTACTATAGGTTTTTTATTTTGTTTCTGAAACTAGAATAAATTAGAAAGTCTGTCAGTGCCAAATCATTTATTTTAAGAAGACGAAAATCTGCTATCTAAGCTCAAATGTGGCTCGAAAAAATATTAGGGGCATGTCTTCTTCTTCTTCTTCTGGTCAACAACCCGCTAGCGAGTCGAGGCCTCTTCAATCAGTTTCCGCCAGTTGTTCCGGTCAAGTGCGGCCGCTTTCCAGTTTCGAGATCCAAAGAGCTCTCTGGCATCGTGTGACACTCCGTCCAACCACCTCAGCTTCGGTCTTCCGCGACGTCTCGTCCCATGCAGTACCTCTCCTAGGACCTTCATGGGATGGCAGAGTCCTCCATGCTTATAACATGGCCCGCCCAGCGGAGCCTACCCAGCCTGATGAAGGACACGGCATCCACATTCTTGAAAAGGTGAGCCACTTCTCTGTTAGATCTCCGTCTCCAGACTCCGCCCTCCTGCACTCCCCCATAGATACTCCGGAGGACACGTCTCTCAATCGTGAGAATCGCCTGCATATCGCTCCTTGTCATGGTCCATGCTTCAGACCCATAACACAATACTGGGCGTATGAGGGTTTTATACATAAGCTTTTTGGTTGACCTTGTGATGAGGTTGCTTCTAAGATGTGGCCTTAGTCCAAAGTAACATCTGTTAGCAGCTGTTATTCTCCTCTTTATCTCGGATGAGACGTCATTGCAGGTATTGACAACCGAACCGAGATATGTGAATTCGTTGACCTTCTCGAAGGCATATTCCCCGAATTTCACGCTCTCTCCAGGAACTGCAGGTTGATCCGTAACCATGTACTTGGTCTTACCTTCATTTACCAGCAATCCTAATCTTCTTGCTTCTGCTTTCAGACGTGCAAAGGCCTTCTCAACTGCTTTTTTGGACCTTCCGTCCAAAAAAGCAGTTATGAAATAATTTACGTTCTGCTAAATAATTTCAATATTAGTTTGTTCCATCACCAATTTCATCTATGATGGCTAATTGTCTATTTTTTTTTAAGTTACGATAACGTTGCTAGCTGGTGGCACACAGGCTTTGCTATTGTCTAGATAGGAGAGTCTAGATATGAAAATCTTTAAGATAGGCACTTATTAGGAATTATTTCCATCAATCATTTTCCAGTTGATTTTTCGATTTTTTACAGTTTTCCACTTGCCTAAATTGTGAGTGGTAATTGTTTGCTGTGAATTAACTGAAATGTAGTAGAAGAGCCAGACTTTCTTAAGAAAATTTCCATTGATTTTGAGGTTGCGATCGATCTTTATTAAATCGAAAGAAATTTAAATATTCGATTTTCTAAAGGTTGCCGAAATTTTCAAAAGCCAAACCGTGATAAGTTCAGTGTTTGCGCTTCGTGAGAGCCTAAGAGTGTTGTTAAGAGCCTAAGTCCAATAATAAATGAATGAATTTTATTGAAATAGACAGTGAAAATGAGCTTGCATGTGTTTAGGGGTTTTTGCGTTCGAGGTAGTCGTCTCTCAGGAACCGAAATAACTAACACAAATATTGTGTATGGTATTTCCCAATTAATGAAAATTTTCCTATGACACTTTCCCTATAAAGACATTACACTATTTAACAAAGAAATTGAAATTTCAATGTTTGCTGATGTTCATCCATCAATAAAAACTGCAAAATAAAAGTTGATATCTCCCAGAATCAAATCCCTTTACCCTCGTAATCCCTTTACGAACATAATTGACTCAACATTGATCTTATCAAAAAAAAATTCCAATTATAATCGTAGAAGGTAGTGTGTAGAAGTTGTATTATACAGGCACCGCTTTTAAACTTTTCTATGTGTGTTCATAAAATTGAACAGGTGACTGTTTATATAATTATGTTTAATAAAAAAGCCCGGGAAAGACGAACGTGGTAGAGCGTAAAAAATTTCGAAATTTGTTTTACCCAACTTACGGTTTTCTACATTTGTTATCATCTCCAACTAAAAAGCATGAAATAAAAAACATTTTATAAAAAAAAATTAAACCGACTTCGAAATCTTGGAACCAGTAAAAATAAATGCACTGAAAAGTATGAAATAACTACCTTCTGATTTTTATGAGTACACAGCAAAATTGAAAATGTTATAAAAAGCGAAGAAATGCAATAAGACGAATAATTTTACTTTTATTTGTACTAATACTAATTTTTATTAAAAATTGTGAAATTAAAATATTAAATACTATGTTCAATACAACACAATCGTTTCGGAGGCGGCGCAAAATTTAAAATTTTTAACACTAGACATTATGAAAATCGTAAAATGGATCTTCTCTTCTTATCTATCCATTTTAATGCCTACTAATGGAATTGTATCGGTAACATGTCATTTATATTTGCGCCGCCTCCGAAAAGATTGTGTTGTATTGAACATAGTATTTAATATTTTAATTTAACAATTTTTAATAAAAATTAGTATTTGTACAAATAAAAGTAAAATTATTCGTCTTATAACATTTCTTCGCTTTTTATAACATTTTCAATTTTGCTGTGTACTCATAAAAATCAGAAGGTAATTATTTCATACTTTTCAGTGCATTTATTTTTACTGGTTCCAAGATTTCGAAGTCGGTTTAATTTTTTTTTATAAAATGTTTTTTATTCAGAAATAATTAAAACAAATTATCCTAATATAAAATTTAAACGCTACTATTCTAAAAAACTTGATGTACTAACCACCGAAAAACAAGAAGAAATAATATTAAATAAACATATAGGCAAAACAATGCATCGGGGAAACCTATCAAGCATTGCTTAAACTTTATTATTGGCCCCGAATGTTGGAAACGATTACAAAGGTTACTCGTATTAATAACTGTGCTTCATGTATAGCAGTCAAATCCGAAATCACTCCCACTCCATTAAAACCTTTTGAAAAATTACAAGCAGATGTACTTCATTATGACGGAAAAACTGTATTTACTATGATTGACTGTTTCTCTAAAAACTCATTCGGTAATATCATAAGAACCACTTCCGCTAATGAAATTCTAAATTCCTTAGAAATATACTTAAGTACATCCCCCTGCCCTAACATAATTCAATTTGATAACGGACCGGAATTCAAAAATGGACTTATCGAAAATTTTCTGAAATATAACAACATTTTACTACACCCAATCATTCTGACTCAAACAGATTAATAAACAGAGCTCATTCGACATCGATTGAAATAATGAATATTATAAAAATTGAAAAGGAATGCTCACATTATAAATTATTGAGACTAGGATTAATAGCTTGCAACAACTCAATATTAACTAATTTAAAACTAACCCCAAATGAAATTACATTCGGTGTTCAAACAAACCAACAAAGCAGGATCTAATCTTAGAACAAAAAGTAAAAAAATATCATGACGAAAAACAATTAATCAATAAAGCCATTAGAGAAATCATTGATAAGGTAAAAGAAGTTAGAACTAACAGACTTAACGGAACAAGGGAACAGATAATAATACCAGATGGAGAGGTCTATGTTAAAGATAAACAATATGGAAAAGCTAAACAAAATATAAGAGGGGAAATTATTCAAATAAAACGAAGTTAGTAACTATAAATAGAAAGTCATTTAAATTACATACTAATCTTACCAAGAGACCGAGAAGAAACGGAAATGAAGACATTGCTTTTGTTGCGGATGAAACTTAAACTCTTCATCATTTCCTTATCACTCGTCCCAATGATAATAAAGCAAACCTACTCAAATTTTAAATTTTAAACTAAACAGACCATTTAACAAATAAATTTAATAGTTTGTTTTGTAAATTTATTTGTTTGTTTTTTAAAAACATGTTATTGTACTGTTTAAATGATTAAATGGGTTCAAGTTAAATACACGTATAAATGGAAAAAGTAAAAATAAATTAATATAAGAATCCGAATATTCCTAATCACCAGATTATTATTAAAAGAATAAATGTATTTAAATAACCAAAAAGAAATAATTTAATCTTTTGTTTTGTAAATTTATTTGTTTGTAATATTTTATTGTCCTGTTTAAATTATTAAATGGGATCGAGTTAAATGCACAAGGTACAAATACTTAATAATATAAGAATCCGAGCATTCTTAACCACCAGATTATTATTTTTTTGTATTTCAAGAAAAATGAATATAAATTAACAAAAAGGATATTTTTAAAAATGATTTGATGATAATTTTAAATGATATGTCTCCAAAGGAAAAAGAACAAACTGTACATGATTTATTAGATTGAAGAAAGGGAGTAAAAGGTTTAAGAAATTGTATCTATTAAAATCAATTTAACTATAATTATCGGCTAACTGTATTATAATCCACTATATAGAATTAATTTAATTAAATACGTTTCAACTAGCAATACTCGCACTTCAGTAGACCTTCATCGGTTACGATATTGCCTCTGCGCAATGTTAATTTAATAAAATGTTTATATTTTTTAATGTTATTCTGCCCTAACCCAATTAAAAGTTACCCATATATTTCAATCATTTTTCTATCAATACTTCCAAGTTTCGAGGAGCTGTTGGAAATTCGTAATACAAATATGCCATTTCGATATAGGTATAAACTGTGTAGCTGCATCAGACCTAATCTAATAAAAGTAAGCAACGAATGAATTCCCCTCCAAAAATGTAGATAAAGCCGACATCGGATCTCGGGAACTCTCGGTTAAGCCGAACTGAATCGTTGATATCGTGTAGGGCGTGATCGGGATACCTTGTTGTTTACTCACGCCGGTCGCCATCTTGGAGCTCCTCCGAAGTAATACCAATCTTTTTAAAAACGGACTTTTTTGGAGCACTTATATAACTTGCATACATCAGAATTGGTATATTTTGCCTTGTAACCATCTTCTTCGACTTGTGATATAATTTATGAAAAAGAATTTTTAATATAACACATTAAGTAAAAATGTTCCTAGAAAAAGTACGGGTTAATAACATGCAGTTGTAAAACAAACAAAACCCTCTATGGTATATGAATTGCATAAATTGATCTACATGTCTACTTTTATCTTAGCTGATAGAATTACTCAATGGGCTGAAAAACGTCATTTAATACCGGAAGAGCAAAATGGTTTCAGGGCGGGCAGAGGTTGCATAGACAGTATTTTCACTTTAAATTCAATAATAAATATTTCGCTTGGTTACAAGGGCAATACTGTTTTCACTACATTTGTTGACTTTAAGCGAGCCTTTGATTCGTTAGATTATAAAAAATTATGGCCGAAACTCCACTATCTTGGCTTGAGTACTAAAATAATAAATATTTTGTCGGAGCTATATAAGGCAGCTGCTTTAGTTTTAAAAGATGAACATAAAACGGAGTCAGTAAAAATCACCCAAGGGGTATTACAGGGAGATTCCTTAAGTCCTTTGATATTTTCATTATACATTTCTGATTTAATGTCTCACTTTATAATTGATGGGTGCAAAGGTATAAATATTGATCACAAAACAGAAGTGATTGGTCTGATGTACGCGGACGATTTGATTTTACTTGATAACGGTTGGGCTGGAACAAATAATAAATTAATTTCTTTGTATAAATATTGCCAATTGAACTCTTTAATAGTTAATGTCGAAAAGACAAAATGCGTTATTTTCAAAAGGGGCAGTAATTTCGGTAAAGTTAAACCTCTTTTCTATGATAAATCAAGAATAGAGATCATTAAACAATACAGTTATTTAGGAGTAATATTCTCATCCTCGGGCCTATTTTCTAAAGCGGCAGATAACTTTGTAAAAAAATCGCAATTGGCTTCACATAGAGTTCGGGAAATTTTAACAAGATCCAAATCAGACTGTCTTGCAACTAAATTTAAATTGTTAAAGTCCATGGTTAACTCCGTTTTGTTATACTCGGCAGAAGTCTGGGCTCCATTATACTGCCAAAAATTAGAGCGAGTTGCTTTGAATTATTTTAAGACAATTTATCATTGGCCACGAAACACCCCAAACCATTACGTACGCCTGGAAACGGGTCTAGTAACTGTAGAGACAGAGGTCCTTAAAAGAATGATTCGTTGGTATCGAAAAGTAGAATTAATGGAAGATAATCGATTACCAAAATTATGTTTAAACATTTTGAAAAACCTCAGTTTAAATGTGTCAATAAATTCAAAATATAATTGGTATTTACAACTGCTAATCAAACTAAAATCAATAGATTCCGCTGATTTACTTAAAATTAAAAGCAAAGAGGTATTTGAAATAGAATTCAAAAACACCATTGAAAAATTCAAAAATAATCAACTCTCTATGGATGTTCAAGCTGTTCTGAATTCAAAGTATAATAAAAATTTTAGGAACATTAGCAACTTCGAAATGGGTGAATATTATCTAAAAATGAGAGCCCCAATAAGGAAGCATAGAGTGGTTAGCCAACTGAGGTTATGTCAACCTGACAGGTTAGAAGTAACTTTATATGGTTTTCAAAATCACTACCGAGATAATAGTGCTGAGTGCCATTTTTGTAATATGCGGGAGCCCGAAAATCTAAACCACTTCCTATTAAAATGCCCTATTTACAATATTTACAGAGACAAATATTTAAGTAAATATACTACTAATATTATCGATGATAAGTGCAAAGTAGAACAACTATTACTAATAGAAAATAAAAATAAATTTAATGATTTATTTAGGTATGTTGAAAATTGTCTAAAATTAAGAAAACTTTTTACATACATACAAGAATAGCCTTATTTTAATTGCAAAATGTAAATAATAATGGTTGAACTTTGTTTTTTGTTTTTAATTTTAATTCGTTTAAGTAAGTTTGTTTTGTTTACTTTAATATTATATCTAGGAATTCACTATTATTTACATTGAGTTAGGAAGAATTATAAATATTGTATGAATAAAGGTACGTATGTACATTATCTTTTGTATGACATACATGTATGTTAATTTTGCTAACTTTAAAATTATGTTCTATTAATTTTAGGAAATAATTTTTATTTGTATCCTTATTACCATTTGTATTTGTATGCAAACGTACACATGCATACCTGCATGTTCACATTTATATGTGTATATTCTTTATTTTGTTCTTTATCATATTTATGAATTCTGTATTATTGCTCAACTCTATTTGTATGGGAATTTCCCAAAAACAAATAAAATTCTATTCTATTCTATTCTATTCTATTCATGTCTACTTTCAAAATCAAATAAATACTTATTCTAAAATTGAAAAAAAATATTAATTCAAATCTCTCTAAAATTTTATTGTTGATACACTAAATTTCAATTAACATTCATTACACATGCGTGTTATGCAGAACAACTTAAGTTTTTACAATCAGATTTTGAAGGCAAACCCCTCAATTAAACATCATATGTAACTGACATGAATCAATGTTTTAGTAACTTAAGAAGGTTTATAACATCTGGGTAAAGTACTTGGTAAGCATTTTTACCCAAGTACATATCTAAATGTGTGAACTGAGGATCAGAAACTGGTTTTGAAAACAGCAGGTGGGGTAAACGGGATGCCAATTTGTTCACAGACTGAAAAAAAAAGTATAGCATTTAAATTAAAAGAAGTAACATTAAATAAAACATTTAAATTTAAGTAATGTACATAAAATTATATTTAAATTTATATAGTAATCAAAACAATTAAATTCCTTAAAATTAAATAATTTAAATAAAATATCAAATGAAAGTAAAATATTTAAATTAATGCAATATAATTAGTAGGGATGGGAGGGACTTTCATGTATTTACATATTTTCTTCTGAGACCTAGAAATGCACGTATATGCAATCTAAATGGTTTTTACCATGGTATAAACCATTTTGAACCATGTTTATTTTCCATAATTTGTGGTTTTAAATATTTTTACATTTATTGCAATAAATACACATTTGTGTCCATATTTTACAACTTTTAGGGAATTTAATTTAAAATTATTGTTAGTTATTTACTTGTTCTACGTATTTTCAATCAATAACCTAGAATAAATAAAGAGAATGAACTGAGGGTTTTATTTATTTATTTTTTATTTTTTAACGTCCGCTTTATGCCACGAGGGCTAATCGGGACGGGTTATCCAATCTCTTCTAATCCATGGCAAGCCGCTGAGTCTCTTCAGTGAGGCCGTCACCGAACATGATCGAGCGGGCTTGGGCGGGATTCGAATCCGCACCGCCAGCATGGGAATCGGAGATGCTATCCCTTCGGCCACGCCGCACAGTGGTCCAACCTGGGAAAAAACCTCATAAATGAAAGTAGCCCAAACCTAATTTTTTCTTGGTTTTCGAATACTTAGATAATTGTAGAACAATGGAAAGAATATATTTTTTTAACTAGTTCAAAATTAAAATGTGTTTGTACCAGTGAAATTGAACTTTTTAATGATTGAAAAAATCGTACTTTTCTACCAACATAAAAAAAATGTTCTACTCTGTATAAGATTAACAATAAAATATTCCCCAATACATCAGGAGTGTGTCATCTATATGTGCACTGTTACGAACTAAACATGTTTAAATAATATCAATAGTTAGAGAAGAAATTAATTTTCGAAATCGTTGCTGAAATAAGTATGATTTTTTAACTTTGTTGGTTTATAAAAAGTTTGCGTTACGGTCGCAATGGTTTAATATGTAACTGTAGGTAGTAGAGGAACTGTGGTAAAATTTTTAGCACCAACTTCGGCCAACTTTGGGATTTATAAGGATTTAAACCTTCAGCTACGGTTCGAGTGGCGAAGGCGGATGACCTAAAATCCTCCTGTAGGTCTCTAAGGTATTGACTTAGAATTAAAATAAAATAAATCACACGTTATTTTCTTTTTAATTCTAAAATACTAAAATAAAATAAAATAATTTTAATTTTAATTCTAAAATACTGAAAAAAAAAATGTTTTGTTTTGTATTTTAAATAATCAAATAAACTACAACTAAAAGTGGGTTGTTTGAAGTTGCACAGTTTGCTTATAGTGTATGGTGATCCTTTGCACTAGAGCTCTCACCCCTGAAAATTGAGGCGGTACATTTATTTTAGTTTGATGTTGTTATTGTTGCAAGTTTTTTGAAAATCCTTCATTAACCGCGCAAATTACAGGGATAAATGAAGAATTAATTATGAGATTAAAAACAGTACTAGATGTGATTTGCTCTCTGTACCCGATTGATACTGCAGCATTTCGCAAGTATACAGCGGAAACGGCTGAGATGGCAGTGACTCGGAATCCCTGGTACTATCTCCCATCGACCGTCCACAAAATTCTTTTCCATGTAGCCGACATGATTGAGCACGCAGCTCTTTGTATTGGTTCCCTGTCAGAAGAGGCTCATGGAGAGTAGGAACAAATATTATAAGCAGTACAGGGAACATCATTCCAGGAAGATATCTCGAGTCACAACAAATGAAGATGTTTTCCACCAATTATTTGTAACAAGCGACCCATATACGACGTATAACGGATTTAAAACCAGTATACAAGTATAAAAAGAAAAAAGAGCTAACCGAGGAAGCATACAATTTATTTAAACAAGATTAAATAATTATATCCTATTTGTATTATTGTACATACAAATGTTAAATAAAAAAAATCTATTCACATTTTTATTTTCCACGTCAAATTTTCACTTGATCTGATGCTCTGATTTCGTTAATATTGATTTCATTAGATCATAGAAAAAACATATAAGACTATATCAAACACGAATTTTTGACTTTTCGACCTCAAATTTGGACTTGATCTGGTGGTCCCATTGCACTGATTTTGATTTCATTAGATTCGGCACCCCAAAAATCAATACAAGGGAGGTTCCATGCCGCTAGCAAAGTAATTATAATAGATATTAGATTTTTTCCCATTTTCAGCTTTTTTGGACCACTGTGCGCCGCGGCCCAAAAACTTATTAAAAAATATCTTGGAAAATCAAAAGGCTCAAAGCAATATCGACAGTTCTCAGAGATTTTTATCTCCCTCTTTTCTTATAAATCATCCTTGACAATATACGGCAAGTTGTTTGGTTAATTCATTGATAAATGCAAAAAAGGAAAGTAAACAGAAAATGCTTAGCCGCTAAGTACGTCGCGGAATTTGCAGAAGGTACATTTAAATGCGACAGTGAAGGTGTTCTGTATTGTGCTGTCAAAAAACATTTCAACGGATCAACGATTTGTAATTTTACAGCATTTGAAAACAGCGAAACACGTAGACTTTTAGCTAACAAACATTTTTGAATTTCGTAGGAGCAAGTTCAAGTAGGTTCACTTTTAACACTGATTTGTGCCGGGCATTGTTAAAGGCGGATATTCCTTTATACAGGGTGTTTCGGAATTGCACGGCACTATTTTAGGTACGTGTTCTCTAACACAAAATAAACAAAAAAGTTCATATTAACATATATCTCAAACTCATTTATTAAACAGATATCAAAGGTTAAAGATTTATTATTTATTTACTGCATTAAGACTGACTGTACAACGTTTAACGTGTTTAATACTAAATAAAAGGTTTTAATCACCTGATAAACAAATGAACGATAAGCAATGACAGTAGTTGCTCATCTGTTTGTCTAGTTTTGTGTGTTTTAGTGTGAGTGAATCTTGTGACACAGTTCAATTTATGATTATCATGGGAGATACCACAAATTTATTCACTTTTGATGAACAAACAGACATGCTTTTAACTTATGGCGAGGTACATACAAACGGTGCTGCTGCTGTTCGAAGATATCGTGAAAAATTTCCTAACCGAAGAATACCAAATGGTAAAACGTTTGAGGCCATTGAAAGACGTCTTAGGGATAATGGTACGCTAAAACCTATACGAGTGAACGCCGGTCGACAACGATTTCGACGAACTGCAAACGTAGAAGAAGAAATACTCGATGCTGTTCAGTTATCTCCTACTACTAGTACCAGAAGATTGTCACGTCGTTTCGATGTTTCCTCTACCAGCGTATGGCGAACTTTACGCGAACAACAATTATATCCATTTCACGTATCAAGTAGGCAAGATTTGTTACCACAAGATTATAACAAGCGCAGAAATTTCTCCCAGTGGTTAATTCGACAATGCACACGAGATCCTAACTTCCTGAACTGCATTTTGGTTACTGATGAATCTTGCTTTACAAGAAACGGGATTCTTAATTTTCGAAATACCCATACTTGGGCCGAAGAAAACCCTCATACGACTGCTGTAGGACATTACCAACATACATTCTCTTTAAATGTCTGGTGTGGTCTTCTAAGCGACAAAATCATCGGCCCCTTCTTTTTGCCACCTAGGCTGTCAGGTATATCTTACTTGCATTTTTTGCAAAATAATCTGCATGATATTCTAAAAGATATTCCGCTAGGCATTAGGCAAAGGCTGTGGTTTATGCATGACGGTGCTCCAGCTCACTTTTCTCATAGTGTCACTGATTATTTAAATGCAACTTATGGAGACCGATGGGTTGGTCGAAACGGACCTGTTAAATGGCCACCATGATCTCCGGATTTAACGCCATTAGATTATTTTGTGTGGGGCTGGATGAAGTCTATGGTTTATTCTGCGGCAGTTGACACGCAAGAAGAGCTAAGAAATCGGATCGTGGAAGCCGCAGTAACTATCAACCACCATCCTGATGCTATACGAAGAGCCAGAGAAGCATGGATTCGTCGTGCTGAATGTTGCATTCAACAAAACGGAGGCGCCTTTGAACATTTACTCTAAATGTTGTAATAATAATAAATAAATAGTAATAATAAATCTTTAACCTTTGATATCTGTTTAATAAATGAGTTTGAGATATATGTTAATATGAACTTTTTTGTTTATTTTGTGTTAGAGAACACGTACCTAAAATAGTGCCGTGCAATTCCGAAACACCCTGTATAAATAATCAAGGTTTTAAAGGATTTTCGGAGGATCATAGTCGATTATCATAATCTAAAGAAAATCATAAAGTGCATTTTATTTGCAACGTTGAATGGGGATTTTTAATATGTGTTTTTACATTTCCTAAAACGGTGTTAACAATATTTTTATTTTATTTTGATATTTTATGAAGATTTCAAATGTATGTTTATTTTTTATTTGAATTTAACTATTTTAATTTTTAGTCCATGTTTTCATTTCTTTTTTCTTTTGTCTATATTTCCATAATTTTGTTACATATATTTGCAAATAAACATCCATATATATGTACATATTTTGAAAATTTTATTATATATAAATCCCATCCCTGACAATTACATAGCAAGTATATGTATAGATAATAATGGGTGTTGGATGAAATATACCAGTCCTTCTTATTAAATTCCATTATTCATAATATTAATTATAAATAATTACCTCTTCTGTAAGTAAAGGGTCATTGTAACTCCAAAATAGAGCAACTGGTGCAGTAACTAAGTCCAGGTCATAAAATGGAGGATTTTCAGCTCCATAAATGTCCAAATTACCTTTCCTTCCATAGTCAAACAACTTAAATTCACCTGAAATTGGAACATTAAGCATGCTAATTATTAATTGTATAATTAGTAATCCTAGCATACTACAATATGAGACAAATTTTATACTACATCTAAGTTGCTGAACATTTAAATGAATAAATTCCAAATGCATCTGTGGAGACCAAATACTTACCGTCAGCTGGGGTAAGATTGGCCCATATCTAAAGCTTTGTTATGGTGTTATCAGCTCCATATCTTTTGACATTGATTATATTAATTTTCAATGTATCTTAATGTGTAAGCAAACATTATATCATTAAATTAAAACCATACTGAGACCCCTCAATCATATTGCAATATTATACTGAATTTTTTTAATGTTTGGGCCAAAGTTGCCTTGAATTGGGGAAACTTTGTCCCATACTTTTAAACCATGTAAAACCTATGTTTAGTATTGGTTGGGCTAAAGTTGGACAAGATAAAATTATCAACAGACATATTAGTTTGTTGTTTTACCTGCTTTTACTTCAAAAACTTCCATGAAATGATGAGAAATGGGAATAAATGAAACGGACTTCATTTTATTGAAAAAAAATTGTATTGTATAAAAAAAGATATCAGTTTACATCATACATACTAGTTGTCCAGTTCTGGCACATGGAACTGGTTCCTCTTTGAAGCTCTTTTTGGAGGATTGATCTTCTGACAAACATCCACCCAGTCATAAGTAAGGCAATCTTGTTTTTCTGGCCAGCGCCAAAACTTGTGTCTTTTTTCCATGCATTCAACTATAGGTCCTTCTTCAGATAAACTAACAATTTTGCCAGGGTATTTCTGTCCATCATACTTAACCACTACAAAGTTATCAATAGCAAAGTCTTCAGGTTTCAACGCAACTGGTGTTTCTTTATCATAGGCCTGTGAACAGGTATGCCTGCAACTTCCTGTAATATTTCTTCTAGATCGGAAAATGTTTCGCTTTGCCCATCAGACTCTAACACCATCTCAACATCATCTTCATCTGAAGAAGAGTTTTGCTTTTTTTTGTTTTTCTTCTTGGAAACTTGTGTTTTCTTTGACGCACTGGTAGAAGGTTTGTTTGCTGCTTCTGAGATGGCTGCTTCAACCTCTTCAAATGCAATACTCTTGCCAGCAAGCACTTGCAATTTTTTCTTCCTTCTTCTTGGGCCATCTTTAGTTAAAAACTCAGCTCTTTTCTTCTCCAACTGTTCCATAAAAACTTTTCCTATAGACTCTTTATCCACGGGCTGGTTTTCTGAAAGACGGTCTAGGACCTTTTTTCTGCAGTTCTTTGGGTTAAGTCACCTGACCTAATAGCTTCTAAACACTCCTCTAACACCTCTGGTTTGTAATTGGCGTAATTTCTTGTTCCAAGGGGTTTTATTCGATTTCTCGGCATTTTTCCTGCAAAAAAATCCAAAAAGTAGTGCTTACAATAGTAATAAAAATATTTTAAGTGGTTTTGTTTAAGAAACTGCTTATAAAATACTACTCAAGTATTATATCGAAAATATGAGTCTTGGGGTAACTTTGGCCCAGTCACCATCTTGGGCCAAAGTTACCCCAACTCTGGGCCAAAGATGTCATGAAATAGTAAAATCGAATTATTTTGTGTATAACAAAGGTAACAGCATTATTACACCAAAAATACTTGAAACAATTGAATATATAATATTATGATACACTTACCTGCTAGTAGCTCTTCAAGAATTAGCGTTCACAAGTAAAAGTTGGGAGACAACAAATTTCACCACTTTCAAACAGTAAAGATGGAGCAACGCTGGAGGAGTGGTGAGATATGGAACTAATCTCCCACTTCATCAACAGGTGGGCCAGTGGTGCTAACTATCCAGTAATGGGTAAACTAGGTCGATAACACACCATATGTTTATAATACAGCACAGCAAAACTTTTTCTAACTTTGGGCCAATGTTACCCTTAAAGGGCCAATCTTTCCCCAACAGACGGTATTGAAAAAAAAAAAAATCGAAACAAATTGGTTCCACAACTTAGCTATTTTTATTGTTATCTAAACTAGTTACTCGTGTGAGGATAAGTAATCATAAGCATAACAAAGCCCAGTGATAATATAATGCCGAGGCAGCAAGCATGTGTCTGGATCTTGGGAGAAATAAGATATTCGAACTTTACCTAAAATTTTTCTGAAAAAATCTACTTGATGATGAGACGAATCGTGTAAATTTTCATTGCAATACGACTTCAGGGACCCGAGATATAACATTTAAAACAAATGGGGTTTTTGGCCTTTAGATCTTTATTGTGATTGTTCGCCTATGTATATTTTGCACCAGGGTTTGAAATTAACTCTTATTTTTTCGGAAAGAGAATAAAAGACAAATCCAGAATTTTATCCTTCTAATAAATAAATAAAAATCACACCATAAATTTTATTTTTCGGGCCAGAAAATAAAAGTCTTGATATGATCTTTATCACAATGATACCTTTTATAAGAGTCAAAGCTTGATTTTAATTATTTAAGGATGAATTTATTAGCTTTTTTTTTTTTTTTTTTTCGGATTTCTCAATATTAGTGTACATTATTGGGTTAACCGTTTTTATGGAAATCTTATAGGGTAAAATAAATTACCTTATATCGATCTTGAAATCGATTATTAGATTATCAAGGCTGCTGATAATGAAAATAAAATCGATATAAAACCTCAGGCTCGCTCAGGTATCGATTATGACTTATCCGATATTTACAATATTGAGGTCGACTTCTAGGTTATTTAGGGCGCATATTGTGAAAATTATATAGATTTTTCGATGACGATAAATCGATAGGTATCGATTTATTACAACTTAAATGATAAATACGATATTGTGGCCGGCTAATAGGTAAATGAAGGTGCTGAATTTGGAAATGATATCGAATTTTTAGTTACACTCTCAGGTATCGATTTATAACAACTTCCATGATAAAAACGATATTGTGGTTGGCTCATAGGTTAATTAAGGTGCTGAATTCGGAAATGAAAGTGATTTTTCAATTACGCGCTGAGGTATCGATTTATTACAACTTACATGATAAATACGATATCATCGATCTTAAGGTAATTTATTTTAACCTATAAGATTTCCATAAAAACGGTTAACCCAATAATGTACACTAATATGGGGAAATCCAAAAAAAAAAAAAAAAAGTAGCTAATAAATTCATCCTTAAATAATTAAAATCAAGCTTTGACTCTTAAATTAAGTATCATTGTGATAAAGATCATATCAGGATTTTTATTTTCTGTCCCGAAATATAAAAGTCATGATGTGATGTTTATTTATTTAATAGAAGTATATAAGTCCGGATTTGTCTTTTTTTCTCTTTCCAAGAAAATAAGAGTTAATTTCAAACCCTGTTTTGCAATAAATGCATTTTTTATTAAGATTTCAAAGTCTTGAAAAAAGTTCAAAAATAAAAAGCGCATTTTAGGCCATAGGAACCAGTAGTAGCGAAATCACGCTTGTGAATCCACTTCAATTCTAGTGGGGTAGCATTTATGATATCAATCATTTTCATGGCTGCCAAATTTTTGCTGAGGGGACTTCCATACAATGAGGTTGTTTTCTGGGAGATATCAAGTTTTATTTTGCAGTTTTTATTGATGGATGAACATCAGGAAAAGCCTCAATAGTTGCAGTAACAAAATTAAAAACCGATAATAGTAATCCGGATAAGTGTCACTCATGAAGAATCGGCACAAGATCTCCGACAAGATAACCAACAGTGACCGAGTGTATCCGGAAGAAGACAGAGGTATCTGAATCCTTTGTTAAGTCAACTGAAAATAAGCTTTTCCAGGAATTATTGTATTCCTTTTTAATGTGCATAGTCAATAAAAGATAGAAATCAAAATCAAATTTAAATCAATAATAGCTACGATTTTAAATTTAAACGATCCTTCGGGAACTTGAAGAAGTCTTAAATTCTGCTTTAAAACAATTATCAATACTCAGTCTTTCCACGACTATTGTGGTCTTATGATTATGGTGTCTAACCGTCGATTAGATCTAAATTAAGGAGGTTTACTGTTATCGGTGAATATATATATATATATATATATATATATATATATATATCTGATATTTATGCTAATATCGCTACAGAAAACGACAGCGATATTATATTCTGCTGATATTATATATCTTCATTTAAATCTAATGTTGAAAAATTAGCTAAGGTTATGTATAGGTTTGTTCCAACAAGCACGTAAAACAGATCGATAACTAACAGACTGCTCTCCGACAAGATAACCAACAACGACCGAGTGTATCCGGAAGAAGACAGAGGTATCTGAATCCTTTGTTCAGTCAACTGAACATAAGCTTTTCCAAGAATTATTGCATTACTTTTTAATGTGCATAGCGAGTGAAATGCAGAAATCAAAATATAATTTAAATCAATAATATTACGATTGTAAATTTAAACGAACCTTCGGTAACTTGAAGAAATCTTAACTTCTGCTTTAAAACGGTTATCAATACTCAGTCTTTCTTGGATTTCCACCAAATTTCAGGTTCGCACGGTTTATAGTTTTTGAGCTAGTCTGTTCACACACACACACACACACACACACACACACACACACACACACACACACACACACACACACACACACACACACACACACACACACACACACACACACACACACACACACACAGACCATTTCGCGGGACTTGGTCATTTGGACTGAGGGCACCCCAAAACGTGTATTTCCGCAACCGCACTGCTCTATGACACTCCATTGCCGCGCAATCTCAACAGTCCTGGAACTTTTTGATCACCCCTCGTACGTCAAATACCCAGTTTGATCAAAATCGTTAAAGCCGTTTTTGAGTAATTAAAAAAACACGTGCAAATGATACAAAATTTATTAAGTAAACTCCCCCCTCCGGTTAATCAATTTTGATGAAATTTTTACAGTCATATCTCGGGCATATTAATACATCAAATGCTCAGTTTAATCAAAATCGTTAGAGCCGTTTTTGAGAAATTCGAAAAAAATCTAAAAAGTTATTAAGTAAAGTACACCCTCCCTTTAAGTAATTTTGATGAAATTTATGCTGTCACATCGCGGGCATATACCTACACTAAATACCCAATTTCAGGATCGCACGGTTTATAGTTTTTGAGCTAGTCTGTTCACACATACACACACACACACACACACACACACACACACACACACACACACACACACACACACACACACACACACACACACACACACACACACACAGACACACAGACACACAGATACACAGACACACACACAGACCATTTCGCGGGACTTGGTTAATTGGACTCAGGGGACCCCAAAACGTGTATTTCCGTTGAAAACCGGAAGTCAAAATTTTTCAAGATCGCAATACTTCCACTTACTATATATTTCATATATAGGAAAGTGAAAGTAAAAATGAAGCTAATAAATTCATCCTTAAATAATTAAAATCAAGCTTTGACTCTTCTATTAAGTATCATTGTTATAAAGATCATATCAGGATTTTTATTTTCTGGCCCGAATTATAAAAGTCATGATGTGATTTTTATTTATTTAATAGAAGTATATAAGTCCGGATATGTCTTTTTTACTTTCACTTACCTATACATGAAATATATAGTAAGTGGAAGTATTGCGATCGTGAAAAATTTCGACTTCCGGTTTTCAACGGAAATACACGTTTTGGGTCCTCTGAGTCCAATTAACCAAGTCCTGCGAAATGGTCTGTGTATGTGAGTGTGTATGTGTGTATGTGAACAGACTAGCTCAAAAACTATAAACCGCACAGACCTGAAATTGGGTATTGAGTGTATGTATATGACCGCGATGTGACAGCAAAAATTTCATCAAAATTGGCCAAACGGAGGGGGTTCTTTATTTAATAACTTTTTACGTTTTTTTTTCGATTTTCTCAAAAACGGCTCCTACGATTTTGATTAAACTGAGTATTTGATATATGTATATGCCCGAGATATGACTGTAAAAATTTCATCAAAATTGATTAACCGGAGGGGGGACTTTACTTAATAAATTTTGTATCATTTTCACGTTTCTTTTTTATTTACTCAAAAAGGCTTTGACGATTTTGATCAAACTGGGTATTTGATGTATGTATATGCCAAAGACGTGATAGCCAACCTTTCATCAAAATTGATTAACCGGAGAGGGGACTTTACTTAATAAATTTTGTATCATTTTCACGTGTTTTTTTTATTTATTCAAAAACGGCTTTAACGATTTTGATCAAACTGGGTATTTTATGTATGTATATGCCAAAGATGCGATAGCCAACATTTCATCAAAATTGGTCAAACGAAGGGGGCACGTTATTTTATAACTTTGTTTCCAATTTTTACGTTTTTTTCGATTATCTCAAAAACGGCTTTAACGATTTTGATCAAACTGGGTATTTGATGTATGTATATGCCCGAGATATGACTGTAAAAATTTCATCAAAATTGATTAACCGGAGGGGGGACTTTACTTTAAAAATTTCTTATCATTTTCACTTGTTTTTTTTAATTACTCAAAAACGGCTTTAACGATTTTGTTCAAACTGGGTATTTGATGTATGTATATGCCCGAGATATGACTGTAAAAATTTCATCAAAATTGATTAACCGGAGGGGGGACTTTACTTAAAAAATTTCTTATCATTTTCACTTGTTTTTTTTAATTACTCAAAAACGGCTTTAACGATTTTGATCAAACTGGGTATTTGATGTATGTATATGCCCGAAGATATGACTGTAAAAATTTCATCAAAATTGATTAACCGGAGGGGGGACTTTACTTAAAAAATTTTTTTTTCATTTTCACTTGTTTTTTTTATTTACTCAAAAACGGCTTAAACGATTTTGATGATCAAACTGGGTATTTGATGTATTTATATGCCCGAAATATGACTGTAAACATTTTATCAAAATTGATAAACCGGAGGGGGGACTTTACTTGATAAATTTTGTATCATTTGCACGTGTTTTTTTAATTACTCAAAAACGGCTTTAACGATTTTGATCAAACTGGGTATTTGACGTATGTATGTGTTAAAGATGTGATAGCCCGCATTTCATCAAATTTGCTCAAACGGAAGGGTCACTTTATTTCTTAACTATTTTTGCAATTTTTACCTTTTTTTCGATTTTCTAAGAAACGGCTTTAACGATTTTGATCAAACTGGGTATTTGATGTATGTATATGCCCGAGAAATGACTGTAAAAATTTCATCAAAATTGATTAACCGGAGGGGGGACTTTACTTAAAAAATTTCTTATCATTTTCACTTGTTTTTTTTATTTACTCAAAAACGGCTTTAACGATTTTGATCAAACTGGGTATTTGATATATGCCCGAAATATGACTGTAAACATTTCATCAAAATTGATTAACCGGAGGGGGGACTTTACTTAATAAATTTTGTATCATTTGCACGTGTTTTTTTAATTACTCAAAAACGGCTTTAACGATTTTGATCAAACTGGGTATTTGACGTACGAGGGGTGATCAAAAAGTTCCAGGACTGTTGAGATTGCGCGGCAATGGAGTGTCATAGAGCAGTGCGGTTGGCAGCATTGTTTAGCGTGACTCTTCCTGAGCTCAGCTGTTTATTCAGTTTGTTGATAACCTTCTTCATTGCAAAGTTACTGCTGTTTTCGTAAAAAAAAGTTTTTTGTGTTCGGCGATTTTGTGAAATGAATGTAAAGGAAGAGCAACGCGTTTGCGTAACTTCTTGAAAACTTCTTAAAACAAGTCATTACTGGAGATGAAACGTGGGTTTATGGCTACGACGTGGAAACAAAGGTCCAGTCATCCAATGGAAGACAAAATCCTCCCCAACCCCCAAAAAAGCACGTCAGGTCAAATCAAATGTCAAGGTCATGCTTACTGTTTTTTTCGACTGGAAGGGTGTTGTTTACCATGAATTTCTTCCAAGAGGTGAGACCATTAACCGCTTTCGTTATCTTCAAACCCTGAGAAATTTGCGCGAGGCAATAAGGAGGAAGAGACCAGAGTTGTGGCGGAGCGGTGAGTGGGTGCTGCATCATTACAATGCGCCTGTTCATTCCGCACTGCTCATTCGCGACTACTGCACCAAAAATGGAATGACGGGCATTCCCCAGCCTCCATATTCACCTGACCTTGCCCCTGCAGACTTTTTCTTGTTTCCAAAACTTAAGAGACCCATGAAGGGAAAGAGATTTGAGTCCGTAGATGACATTAAAAAAAAATCGCTGGAGCAGCTACACACCATTTCACAAGATGATTTCTCAAAGTCCTTCACACAGTGGAAACATCGTTGGGAAAAATGTATAGCTTCCCAAGAAGAGTACTTTGAAGGGGACGACGTCCAATAGCCTGTAGATTTTTTAAATAAATTAATAAAAAATCAGTCCTGGAACTTTTTGATCACCCCTCGTATGTATGTGTTAAAGATGTGATAGTCCGCATTTCATCAAATTTGCTCAAACGGAAGGGGCACTTTATTTCTTAACTATTTTTGCAATTTTTACCTTTTTTTCGATTTTCTAAGAAACGGCTTTAACGATTTTCATCAAATTCGTCATGTTTAATGAAAATTAGGTGTTCTTTAATATCAGGTAAGCTTTATCATTATTTAAATGTTCTGGGGGGGCTTAAATGGGGTAGAAGCCTTTTTTGTTTGTTTGTTTTTGTTTCCTATGAAGTATCTTTGTTTATATGGAGAAATAAACTGTCTCTCATTACGCCTAAAAATAAAAAATGGCTAAAAATGAGATATGATAAAAACCAAGTAAACATATAGACGAGAAAAAAAGAAAAATATTCAGTCAACTCATAAAACACGTTGAGCCCACGCATGCGGAGTACGCCTTTAATGACTGACCATTGTTCATAATTAAAGCCGATCTGTTCATTTAATGGCATTTATTTGTTTCATAGTAACTAAATGAAATATTCAACAAGGAAAAATGTGTAACTGAGTGAGAAGTGGCATTAACACAACGCATTAATTTCTAATCTAAGTTAGTAAGTGAAAGTTGTGTGTTGCGCGCACGCACCAGATTTTTTTTTTGGATTTCTCCATATTAGTGTACATTATTGGGTTAACCGTTTTTATGGAATTCTTATAGGGTAAAATAAACTACCTTAAGATCGATGATATATATAGTATTTATCATGTAAGTTGTAATAAATCGATAATGATTGATATCCCAAATGGTACCCCACTAGAATTGAAGCAATCGTGTTTAGCAACTTAATAATGTTTTATTACGAAGGATATAATTCATAGTACTTCGGTAATAAATTTAGTCAAAAATTCATCGAAAGGAATTACGAACAAAATTGACTCAACCAAAAAATATTTTTTAATTAAATCAGTAGTGTAGTATCGAGAATAATAATATCCTTCATAATAATAAATTATCCATTAAAATGAGTCCCAAACCCTGTTGCTTATAACCTAGCGGGACAGTCTTTTTGATATCTTATCAATTTTATGGCTGCCACTTTCTTCCTAGGACTTCTATCCAACGATGTTGTTTGATCACTACTTTTCCAACGATCGATTTAAATAAAGCAATATTAACGGTCCCTAGCGGAGCAGCGTATAATCTCTGACTGTTTTCAGAAGGATATTCAAGCGATCATAATTTCAAAATTACTTTCCAATTTATTTTATTTATTATTATTATTTTTTTTCTTTTTTTTTTGGGACTTCAAGGCTTCCACTGAAGCCCTATACTGCCCATCATACTAACACCCATGGCACTGGGTGATACTTCTACGAAAGAAAAGCACCACCTAGGGCGGGACTCGAACCCGCAGCTCCGGCATGGGAGTACGGCGCTTTACCGCACAGCCACACCGGGCCCCTAGTTGGCGACAGTGGTGGTTCCTGGTGGGGTCGGGGAAAACCCTCCCCCCCACCCTAATCTATAGTCTTACCTAATAAAGATTTTTGGACTAATTACCTATGCGAGAGGTAGTTAGTCACGAAAAAAAAGCCGTATTATTTACGGCTTGAAAATTTAAGTTCGCGAGAACTAACTAGAACCTAGCATTGACAGAGTTGGTCGCGGTAGGCCCGATGCACACGGACGACACTTTTCTGCGATGCGGACTATAAGCCAGGTCAGGGGTACCTGGAGTATAATGGTAAATCCGGTCGGTCCATTGTACTCCAGGTACCACTGACCTGGCTTATAGTCCGCATCGCAGAAAAGTGTCGTTCGTGTGCATCGGGCCGTAGTCGGGGGAGGCGGGTAGAGCCACACCCCCCTATCCCCCACCACTACACCCATAATAAAGACTTTTTGAATATTTACCTTTGCGAGAGGTAATTAGCTAGGAAAGAAAAAAACCATAGTAATTAGTTAATGAAAATTTACGTGTGCGAGAGCTTTTTTTTTTTCTCGCCTTGTAGGCTGTACGGGGTTTCCCGGGCCAGGGGAGAGGGTGGGGGATTGATGCCGAGTATAATTAAGTTTTTCCCCTGGCTCCGGGTTTTGAACTTGCTATGTTTCGGTTCTCAATCATACGTTGCCATGGGCAACGCGTAATTTCTGACGCGTTTTCCCAATCGGCCATCCCGCCACCCACTTGTGCGAGAGCTAACTTGAGCGCTAGGGCATCGAGTTGGCGACAGTGGACTGGGACAGTGGTTCCTGGTGGGGTGGGGGAGGGGGTGGGGTTTTCGCCCCCTCCCCTGACTACCGCGGCCAACTTTGTCAATGCTAGGCTCTATATCTCGCGAACTTAAATTTTCAATAATCAATTTAATTACATCTTAGCTTAAGTAATTAAAAAAATAATAAATAATGTTGACGCGAGACAACATCGGTATAAAATTAATTTTTAGAATTAAAAAATACTTCACGAGTATGCAATAGTATGCGTTCGCGAATAGCTACAAAATTTTATAACATGATAGGCTTTTTTTTTTAAAAAGCTATAAACTAAACTTTACTGATTTAAAATAAAATTCACAGATTTGCAAGATATTTTTTATTTTTCCTACATCTTTTTACCATTTAAATTGACTTATCGTTTTTATATAATGTTAAATCTATTTCAATCTTGTCATTATCATTATTTTATTATAATAATGATGGTTTTGGTGATTGACTTAAATTTAACCAAAAATGTAATTATTGATAAAAAATGATTAATTCTTTGAAGTGACCTTTTCAGAAATTATTCGACGTGTGCATGACTCAGTATTTCCTTATCGATTGATGACCCTTCGTAGGTTAGGGTCATTTTTTTTTTATGTTTTTTTTTATGTCTATCTAATAAGAGAATGTCATAAATTTGTTGATAGTAATTTATATATTCATTACCTTTTAGTAAACTTATAATAAAACATTAACTTGAACGTGACTATTTCACTATTACTACTTCCGGTGGAAGCGGATCTGTGAAGAGAAGGGATTATTGACTTAACCTGGACTCGTCTTTGTTTGGAACCTCTTTCAGAGGGTGGGTGCCCATTTCTAATTTTTAAAAAATTGTAATTAAAAAAAGTTACAAACACTGTTATTCAATTTCTTATGGTAATAGTAGATTCAATAGAAATTAAAACATTTTAAAATTAAATACTATATTACACTCTAAGTTATATTAAGTACCTACTGTATTTCCAATTTATTGTAGGTCATATAAGGGTGATTCTAAAATTATGGTGGTATTTGGCTCTTAATTTTTTAGGATTTTCAAAGTCATGTTTTCTTACGTTTCTGGTTCTGGATGGCTTGGTCAAATGCTCCTTAGCAATGATGTTAAGTGTGCACACACTAATATTCATAGTTTTCGAGTTAATGATTTTCAAAGAAATTAATGTTCTTGCGAGTTACAAAATGTAACATATGACATCATTATATTAATTTAAATCTCTTAGAATATAATTCTCTAAATTTTACAGTCTTATTTCGTCTAAAGTAAGTCTCGTTCTTATATAGGTATAATGAATAGGATCCATACCTTCAAAATAGTTAAAGAACTAAGAGTTAACTATTTGACACTTAAAAAGATGTTCCAAAATAGGAACCATAAAAACAACTCATTTAGTTTTTTAGATGAATCTCTAGTTCCTTACCTTTCATTTCTTCTCCAGTCATTCTTTTTTTCGATGCCATTTTTCTGAAATGAGCACCTGTATTATTTACAGATTTATTCGGCAGTTTAAGGGGGAAGAAGGATAGTTAAGATATGGAACCGTAACTGGGGCGGATCCAGCACGAAATTTTTTGGGTGGGTCGTACCCCCTGTCTCATAATCACGTGTCTGACAGCACCTTTTTTTAATGAGATTATTACCTTGGATCATGTATGCAAGAAGGACTGCAATGCAAATGCAGGTTTACGGCATATTAACCAGCCAATTGCATTATTGCTTAAAAATATAAAAATAATTTAAAAACCAAAATATTTGGGGGAGGGGATACCGAAAAAAAAAAAATGTTATGTCCAATGAGGTTTGTAGTTGGACCCAAGTTTGGTTCCAAAAATGTAATCGTGTAAACTTTGCATAAGATGTAGGTACTTAAGACTGTCCTGGTAGAAAATATGTAGGCAATTATATAAAAACAAAACTCAGTAACCACCGAGGGGCCAATATAAAGGTTGTTCCTTTATAGTAGGTTGTTCCTACTATAACAGTACAACCCAGTATTGGTATATAAGAATCATCAATTTTTCCCAAAATAATATCAAAGTAATATAAATAATAAAAAAGTATTCAACAACTCACCCGTTTGATATATTTGCGTTATGTGTTCCACTGTTTTAGATGACGTCCCACCAGAAAAATAAGGCATATGGAAACCAAAGTCTTTCTAAAAAAGAAAAACTGTAGTTAGTATATCAATAGAACCACCTTAATAATAAAAATAATGTTGTTGCTTAGGGGCGTAAAACATCTGTGGTCATGAACGCCTATTAGTTTATATAGTTATCTATATTAAGAAAACCAACGAACCCGGATCCCGCAGGGAACCAGCAAGAGCAGCACCCAGGCCGATGGGGCCAGCTGGAGTAAAGGGGGCTTCCAATGATGTTTGGCAGCTTATATTTTTAACACGAGGCTTTAGTTACATTAGTAAAATATACTAATGTAACATTAGTAAAGTATACTAATGTTAGTACTAACATTAGTAAATACTAATGTTTACAATTGTACAGTACAAAACTTTATTGTACATGGAAAAGTTCAAATCCTCAAAAGTCCCGGAACTAACATGATCTGTGGGACAGGAGACGTCCCCCATGCCCCATCACAAGCCCCAGAAACCCAGGCCATCCACTCCCCCGGCCTGTAATTTATTAGATTTCATCTTTAAACCTAAATCTGGAATAAGTAGCAGAAAATAGAAAAGTAATATAGAGTGGAAAGGATTTAATAAGAGAACAGGATTTACAAGCTGGAAATCAGGCATGTTTGATTAAGGAATTGAATGACCCTATTTATCATGTTCATATCATGTATCTCGTTATCACTCAACGCCGTTGATATATCCGGTGGTATCCTAAGCTGTTTCAAAACATACTGGTAACGGTGGCATTCTTCAATACTATATTTGATAGTGAGGTCACTTTTGGCATTGTAGGGGTGCTTTTTTGGTTGGGAGGTGGGCCTATGTTAATCGGCTGTGAGCTATTCTAAGACGAACAATTGTGACTTCTTCTTGGCGTTTGGTACGGTTAGAGGTGCTCCACGGCTCTACTGGTTATTTAATATTTTTAACTTGCTCTGAGGACTTTCATGCCACATCGATTGCCATTGATTTTTAATGCTCTCCTTCAATAGACGGGCAAGTTCCGAGGCCGTCAGTATAGCAGTTCCTCTTCCTGGGAGGGATAACGCCTCGCCGGCAGCTTTATTCCCGATGATGACTTCAGCAACTTCCTGGGCAAATCTTCACTCATGCGAGCCACATGCCTTGCCCACCACAATCGGCCCAGTTTGATGACCTGGACAATATTCAGCTCTCTCAATGCGTCATATATCTCTTGGTTCTTGCGTCTCCTCCAGTTTCCATCATTTGTTTTGACTCCTCCGAATATCCTGCGAAGGATTTTCCGTTCGAATACAAGAAGGTCTTGTTCGCATGCCTTGGTTGTTGTCCAGGTTTCCGAGCCATACATCAGGATAGGACGAATGATGGTCTTGTATAGGTGTAACTTTGTTTGCAGAGAGAGTATGCGGCCACCAAGCTGTTTCCTCAAACCGAAGTAGCACCGGTTGGCAGAGACAATTCTTCTTCTAACTTCAACATCTACTTGGTTACCCTGGGTTACCGTTGAGCCTAAATATACGAAATCGGAGACCTGTTTAAACATGTATTCCCCAAAGGCCACCATCTCACCCAGCGTAGGTGTCTCTTCAATGAACTAGTACTTTGTCTTTGCCTGGTTCACGCTGAGCCCTAGTCTCCTCGCAGGACCCACCAGCGCCAAGAAAGCCACCCTAACAGCATGTAGAGAGCGGCCAATGATATCCACTTCATCCGCCTATGCTAAGAGTTGTACGTTCCGGTTAATGATCGTCCATCCAACTTGCACGCCAGAATCTCTCACAGCCTTCTCCATGGCAATATTGAAAAGGAGACAAGCGAGGGCATCTCCTTGACGCAGCCCCTTAGGCACAAGGAATTCCGCAGACAGATCTCCACCGACACACACCGAGCACATTACCTCATTCATCGTCAGTCTCACCAGGCGTATGAGCTTCTGTGGGATTCGGAGTTCCTTCATTGCTCGGTAAAGCTCTTCGCTGTCGATGCTGCTTTAAAATCGATGAAGAGGTGGTGCGTCTTCAGTTAATACTCGTATTCGTATCCTCTCTCTAATATGGCCCTCAAGCTGAAGATCTGGTCGGTAGTTGATTTCCCGCGTCGAAATCCAACATGCTGATGGGCCGATGGGCCTCTCAGCATAGGGAATCAGGCGAGCAAACAGGAGGTTCGAAAAGACCTTGTATCCGGAGGTCAACAAGGATATGCCTCTGTAGTCGCCACATATCAAGGGGTCACCCTTCTTGTGGATAGGGCAGATAATCGACTTCTTCCACTCAGAGGGCATCACTTCATCCGTCCACACTGATGAAAGAAGATCCTGAAGTGCCTTCACCGCATCACCATCTCCATATTTCAACAATTCCGCAGGAAGTACGTCATACCCGGGAGCCTTGCGGTTCTTCAGCTTGCTGAGGGCTTCCTCAATCTCGTCTTCACTGGGCGGTTCGAACTCTATCTCAATTTCTTCTTCACCGGCTAAGAGTTGGTCGGCGTCAGGAAATCTTCGAAGTGGTTCCTCCATTCGGCTAGAACTTCCGATTTATCGGTAAGGAGGTTGCTTTCTTTATCCAGGTAGTAGGCCTGAACACTGGAATAAGGTTTCCTGATTGACCCTTCTGAAAAACTCCCTCAATGCTTTGCTTCCATGAAGCTCTTCTATTTTCTTCAACTCTCCACGCTCTTTTTGCCTCTTTTTCCTGCGGTGGAGTCTCTTTTCTTCCTTGCGTAGTGTTTTATACTCCTCAACACTAATCCTCGTGCTTCTCAGTGTCATGGTTCGGTAGGGTATGTTTTTCCGGCGAGTTGCATCCTTGCAGTCGTCATCAAACCACGGGGAGCGGGACTCCTTTTGAGCTGGTCCTAGAATCGCATCCTCCGTCTCATCCAAGGCTCTGGAGCAGGCCTTCCATTGATCATCCACCGAACCAGACTCGTGGATGATCGAGACCGGTATCTCTATTGGTTAAGCTCAACGGAGTTCTGGTTCTTTGAACATCTCCAGGTTGAACCTTTTAACCCTACGCCTTCCGCTGGTCAGCCTAGGTCTCGAGATCTTGGCTGTAACGTGTGCGATAGAAAGGTAGTGGTCTGAGTCCACTTAGCTCCTCGAAACACCCTCGTGTTGAGGAAATTTAATTTGTGTCGCTTCCCGATCAATATGTGGTCAATTTAATTAACCATTGATCGATCTGGAGTGATCCACGTTCCTTTAAACTGATCACGTCCGAGGCTTTCCTGTGGGGTTTCGAGATAATTCATTTTCGGGTAGCGGGGCTATCAACCCTCTCTGCGTACCCTAGTCTGCTGGTGGGGCTGCCACCTTTATGCCTGCAGACATGCATCCCTATCCGGAGCGGCTTCCTAGGGAAGGTTCCCCTACGGTATAGACTGTTAATGACTAAGGGGATGAGAAAGTTCACGCTCAAAAGACAACTACTTAACGTTATTAGTCAATGACCCGATTTTTGTGAGTACCCGCCGCTTAACCAGCGGATTAACTTTACGGATTAAAATTATGCAAACTCGGTAGTGATACCCAATGATGATTTCTGATAAGGGTTGAACTTCCCCTTAGTCATTACCACTTAATTCTAAATCAATTACTAAATAATGCAAATTACTGTTACTGTACTAGTTAATTTTATACTTTATAATGCTGATTTCGAGAGGGGGCCCCTGTTCTCGATATTTCCCAGGTTAGTTAATTTATATACATATCTATACTTTTATATCATTTAAAAAACCTATCAACATTGTAATGGTGAGGTACTTACCCTGTCAATATTTGATCTGTGTTCACCAAGGTACAATCCGGTCAAATATAAACACCATGATTGAGTCTTAGATTGGTAACCACAGAAATTTTTCAGGAATCTGATGAATGATGGTGTTCTATGCAATACTTGATATATTCCCAACTTCTGATTCAATTTCTATAATAATCATTCAACAATATTTTTTGTATTATATATGTATACATGTAATACAAGATTACATTATACTGTAGTTTTATGAATAGTGAAAGAATGAAACTTTGATAACATTAAATAGATGTAAAAAAGTTATAATGGGAATTTGACATTTTACAGTCCCCCAGATACTATTAAAGACTTTGCATGGTTGTGCTTTATTCATTTCCTTTTATCTTGCTTGCATTATAGTCCAGGAACTGAGGGCGAAAAAAAAAAAAAGAAGAAAGTTTTTGATATAAGTTGAAAAAACTCATGTCACAAACCACAAATATGAATATTTTTGACCTCAGATAGATTACTATAAATTTTAGTAGGAAGCCAAGTTGAATTTTTCGAACTTCTTTCAGTTTTTGTTGGGTATTATTCAACAACGTACAGTTAAAATTAAAATAGGTTAATTTATTAGAAGATAAAAGATTCGACCACGGCCGGGAATCGCACCCAGGTCCGCCTGGGTTCGATTCCCGGCCGTGGTCGAATCTTTTATCTTCTAATAAAATAATTTAAAAAAATTAGTAAACCAAAGACCATAAATAAATAACAATAAAATAGGTTAAGTTTCTTAGCCAATGCTGAACATCAAAGATCAGTAATTTTTAGGATTTTGGTTATAAAATGGTAACTGCATTATTTTATAATACAGTTACCATACATGATGTATGTAAAGGTTATAAAATGGTAACCATTAAGTTATAAAATGAGAAAAATAAATTATTCTAATTATATCTTGTAATAAGAAATGGCTAAATATAAAATATCAAACAATTTTGATAAACATATACAAGGAAAAAATATAAATGTTTCCCCACTTTCCATTAACACTTCCACCACACTCAACAAGATAAGACCGAGTGTTCAGGTTATCTTCTAACAATGGCTCCTGGGAACCATAACTTGGACCTCACATCCTAAACTAGAACCTTTTCTCCATCAGCAAAAACACAAGCCTGCCTGATGGATTGGCTATAATATTATGCTTGGGATTCCTGATTTCGTTTCATCATATTTTAAGCCTTACTGGGCTTTAGGTTTTCGATACGGATAGGGAATTTAGTCCGTAGGACTCGGTTACAGAAAATTTGTCCTGGAGAATAATCTAAGCAATAAACTTTGGTATTTCTGTGATTAAGAGGGTATAAATCTAGATCTTGATTTTTCTTCCCCGCTTCACAAAACATTTCCGTAAAAAATCCCCATCGCTTTCTCTGCCTAACCGTTAGTCTTTAATAAGGACTAACAGTGGTTACCTCATGTTGTATATAAATCATATTTGCAATTAAATAAATGTGAATCAAATATGGAACATCTAGACAAAGAATCTGACTACATACAAGAGCTGTATAAGTAAACGTCAAACTGGCATATTTTAATCTCTTGAAGACCTCTTCAAGAGAGTATACAAGAGCTGTATAAGTAAATGTAAACCTTATCATACTGCGAGGCTCTTTTGTGGCGGAAAACCCATTTGAAAGCCCGGTGGAGGCAAGAGAACGTTAGGGGGTTTCTATTAGATTGTCGATAGGATGAAGGAAGATTTATAAAACTCTCCATTAGATTGTCGAACTGGAACAAGGAAGATTTATGAAACGTCACATAGATTAGTTACGGAAGTCAGAAATAAGGAACTGGCTTCGAATAACACCATACCATGACTCGAACCCCACTACACCAAGCGTTCACTCGGCCGGAGAAGACTTCCACCATTACTTTTTACCATCCAACCAAGAGAGGAAGCACTACGAAAATCAGCACGTGTCAAGAGACCTCCCGGATATCTTAACAATGTATATAAACTTATTTATTTAACTATCCAATTTCATCATTATAATATACTGGAACGAGAAATCATTATAACATACTCGCTACAGGAGATGTAGCTAAAGTATTCGGGGAAGCAGAGATAAAGATACAGTTAGGTTCTAATTGTGTCTCGCACTCAGCTCTAGTGGCTTTCCAAATAGACCTAAAACGTCAAGTCGTCAACGATAGTGGAGAGGAACTGGTCGCGAATCGGCCAGCTTAGAAGTCACCTTAGGTGAAGACGTGGAACTTCCTGCAAGGTGTGAGACCATGGCAGCCGCTCGCCTCGACACTTCAACCCACACGGATCTGCCGAATCACCACGTCTTATTGAAGCCGAGAAATCATGACCAGGAGGTTGGGAAAGGCGTCCTTGTTAGAAAAGCGCTCGTCATACCCTCTGATAAGGTTCCCATACCTCCTTGCAACATCAACGAATACCCAGTTATTATCAAGAAGGGCACAAAGGTGGAAAGCATAGAGTCCTTTACCTCCAAGATATTTCAGGCTTCTGCGAGGAAGGAGCAAACAACTGAGAATCTTAGAAGGATCTTAGAAGGCCTTGACCCGTCACTGTCACGGAAGGAAATGGCAATGCACGCCGTATCCGTCAAGCTGCGCGGCGACTTCCCCAAGTCAAGAAGGTAGAGGCAACGACCCGCTTCCGCTTATATTACCGGAAGCTTGACGGCGTGACGAAGAAAGACAGCTACCCATTGCCAAGAATCGATGATGTGGTTGTTGAGTGTGGTGGAAGTGTAAATGGAAGGTGGGGAAATATTTATATGTTTTCGCTTGTATATGTTTATTAAATCGTTTGATATTTTATATTTAGCCATTTCTTATTACAACATATAATGAGAGAATGTTAATTACTCCATATAAATGTTAATTTTTACTCCATCTAAGGTGATTAAACTTACCTTATATTAAAGAATATTCGATTCTGATTACAAATGACAAGTTTTATCATAATTATTGGAGCCCTTTTGAGAAATCATAGAATTGGTAAAAATGTGATAGAATTTATAGAATAAAGTGGCCCCTCTGATTACTTTATTTTAACGAAACCTTTACTGTCACATAAAATTATTTATTTAAATCATTAATAATAGTTTCGTACGACAAATCGTTTGTGAGCAATTTTATCGCACACAAACACCTTTTTGTGAGACTTAGTTATTTGGACTCAGTGGCCCCAAGAAGTGTATATTCCTTGAAAATCGGAAGTTGAAATGTTTGACGATCACAATAGTTTACCTTACTGTATATTGCATACATAAGTGAAAGTTGAAAAGAAGGATATTTGCACTATATATACTGTTATTTTTAAAAATCGCAAATAAATAAACGAATAATAGTTGCAATTTTTAAAAATTCAAGTTTACCTGTGTTGATATAGGTCTTTTTTTTTTTTTTTTTTTTTTTTTTTTGTGCAAACTAGTTTTGACTTTGCTAGAAATGTTTACAATACTTTTTTATTAAATTAATTTCGGTTTATCAAATCAAAGGGGCGTATGTCATTTTTCCTAAATTTTCAGTCATGTCGTTTGTGTGAATCATTGGTGTGAATCATATTTTTGTACAAATTTAGCATTGGATTTCAATGGTATTGGGTTTACTTTAATATAACAACAGTGAGATGCGCCCCTTTGTTTTACAATTTTCGATATTAAACTTCTAAAACACATATTTGGAATTACATATAAAGGATCAGCAAAAGGTAGCAGGAATTTCAAAAAGGGTTTGGTATCATTAGGAGACGGCGGGAAAGCCACTGGTGACAACAGAACCGCTGCTATTATCTTGGAATTATACTCAGGGCGCAGTGATGCCATCAACAGAAATGTAATGGTACCTAATAAATAATTCAATATAAATTAATCTTTCCTGCATATCCTTTTATTATAATATAAGAAATCTATGATTAATGAAAATATTTCAGAGCATCTCTCACCCAAGGAGTGTCCAATATAAAACAATTGCTCAGTCCCACGGATATGTAGAATTTTGTCTATAAACGCAGATAAGTCGTAGAGGCCAGCCTCGTGAAAACTGAAAATAAATCATTGGGATTAATAATATTGAAAAATGTCAAAAACTCTTTGAAAGTATAAAAAACATACATTTTTAAAAGGATACCTGAAGTTCCAGAATCGTGGATCTGAACGTTTATACTTTAAGCTGTAATCATTGTAAACTGTCCCGCGCTGATTTGTGAGCCATACATCGTATCCTTCTTCTAATAGAAAGAATGCTGAAAAACCGAAAAAAAAACTTTCAGTACTTGGCTTATTGAAGAGGAAATTTTAAGGGAAATGATAAACCTCTAGAAAAATTTGCAATACTTACCTCGGTTAGCAACCGAGCAAGAAAATCCGCTTAAAAAATCGCAAGAATAATGCAAGATTTTGGTTGCAATGATCTCAGGAAATGTATTAATAATGTAGCAAGCGTAATCCCAGAAACTTTTTTTCGAGGGGGGGGATGAATCGGTATAAAAAAACAAAAAAGAAAGAAACATACTAAAAGCAAATTTTCAGACTCATTTATTTGAAAAATAATAGGAGCCGTTCTCGAAATGTGAAATCGGTAAAACTTTTAGTGACTCTGCATTGGTTTCTTGAGTGCCACAAGGAACTGTTTTAGGACCAATATTGTTTATAATATGTATAAATGACTTTTTAAATGATTAAGTGGTAAAATGTGTGGTTTTGCAGATGATACTGTTTTATTTTTTAATAATAATTCTTTTAGCTCAGTGGTTCAAAATGCTTCCGACGACTTTAATATGGTAAAAATATGGTTAGATACTAATCCTTGCATTAAATATTTGCAAAACAAAGGTTTTATACTGGGGTTACAAATGGGCCTTTAGAATTTATGAAATTATCCCATTTTCTAAACAATTCAAATATTTAGGTGTTATTATGGACATTAGATTAACATATTTAAATTCCATATTCTTCTAGAAAGCAGAATTAGAAAACTCTTTCATGTATTTAAAAAAAATGCGTTAAATATTCAATTTAATAAATATAAAAACTCTCTATTTTTCTTTAGTGGAATCGATATTATCTTTCGACAACTAGCTTGGGGGACGTGCTCAAATGAAACGCTTCACCCGCTAGTCGTGACCCATATTGCGCTCCTAAAAATTATACTAGAAAAAAAATAGAATATATGAAACTTCAAAATTGTACAAAGAATTTTAAGTATTGAACATTTGACAATTATTTATGAAGAAAAGTTGTATTCACATATATAAAATACAATCTAAAGTGTTATATATGTCTCATAAATATGAAACAAGACTCTTGAAAACAAATATTTTGTTATATCCAACAAATATATTGTTATAAGTACGAGTATAATACCTCATTATTTTTTAGACACCCGTAGTATGTAGCAATAAAAAGATTTCAACGTTATGAAATTAATATAAATAGACTAAAAACGATAAAAAATTTAATCTGAAATATTTCTGAATTTTTTAAAAATAAATCACTTATAAGGTATATAATTTTATTTTTTATAATTTTTCACTCAATGTTAATTTTTTTTTTTTTTAATTTTATTTATACTTAAAATGTTTCTAATTTTTTTAATCGACTTCGAAAGAGGAGGCTACTCAATTCGATACGTATGTGCCTTTTTTTTTTTTTTCTTTTTTTTTTTTTCTATTTTTATTTATTTATTTACATCCCTACCTGGCCTAATGGCCATACGGGTTTCGGCAACAGTGGCACTAAGCTAAAACGCTTAGCGTCGCTGATGCCATGGTTCTCTTCTGTTTCTTTCTCTTCACTTCTTCCTCTATCACCCCATCACCACCTGCCCAGGGCGGACTTCATCTTCCGGTGGTCTTCCCGGTGGCTGCCCTCGTCTTCTTCCTCGAGCTCCCATGTTAAAGTGTGCAGGCCCCACGATTGTTTTCCATTCATTAATGAAACGTTTAAACTTAGGAAAGTTGTCCTCAGTAACCAATTGAGGAAATTCTTCTTCAGTGAGGCTGTAGACCCCTAAGGATCGCATCAGTTTGGCCCTTATCGCTTCAAACGCGGTGCAGGACGTAATCACGTGTTCTACAGTTTCGGGAACACCACATGCTACGCATAGAGGCTCAACATCCACGCCAATACTGTGGAGTTTCGCTCGAAATCTTCCATGACCAGTAAGGAATTGGGAAACCCAATAGTCCGGGAGGACCCACCTAGCGGATAGCCGCGATTTTACAGAGGGAAAATATTTTTTCAGAGTACTCCCGTTCGGGGTTGCTATCCACCGCGAGCTCCACTTTTCTATCGTGTCCTCCCGAATTATCTTTTTCCACTTGTTTGGCTCATTCCCAATTTTTATTCGAAGTTCCTCTGGAAGTCCTGTTGAGCCCTCCCTCTTGTATTTATATTGTACGACTGTTTCTTGCAGGAAGAGGTCGAGAGGTACCGCTCCTGCAAGTACTTGCATCGCTTCATGAGACGTTGTCTTGTAGGCTCTAGTGACCCGCAGCAGAGCCATTCTCTGGGTTGAAGCCAGCCTTTTCCTTTGTCGCAGTGTGAGGTTGTGGCTCCAGAAGGGTGATGCATAACTCAAGATACTTTCAACTACTCCTCTATAGATATTCATAGTGGTTGGGTATCTGAGCCCCCAGAATGCACCTCCCACACGACTCAGACCATTGACGGTTTGGGTCACCCTTGTCGTCAGATAGTCCAAGTGAGGCGAGATATTTAGGCCTGTACCTAGCCTTACACCGAGGTATGTAACCACTTCACTGGGACGTATCCTCTGTCCTTCTATGTCCATGTTGATAGGGTGCGCCCTGTCAGTCGTGCCTCTAAGTAGAATGGCTCTCGTATTGGCAGCAGCCATTCTCATTTTTTTATGCTCACACCACCGAGCTACGAGTCTGGCACATCGCTCTGCTTCTCTCTTTAGCCCAGCTCTGCTGTTAGATGCCACCACAGCTGCTAAGTCATCAACATAGGCAGTGGCAGGGAACCGCTCACCTTCTAGCACTCCCAGTAACTCATCGAAAACCAGCTTCCATAGTGCTGGGCCAAGGACTGATCCCTTAGGACATCCCTTTTCTACAGAAGATTCCACCTCGAAATAACAGCCTTTAATCTTGACCTTCTGTCGTGGAGGTAGCTCCTAACGAGTTCATATAAGTTACTGGGAGTTTCATACTTCTGCAGCTGCTGGAGCACGTATGGCCACCATACGCTGTCGAATGCGGAGGATATGTCAAATAGTAGAAGCATGACATACCGCTCCGCTCTCTCTTCAACATCACCCCGTACTCTCAGCAACGCATCAGCGGTCCCTTTGCCTCTTGTTGACCCGAATTGACGCGGATGGCTTGCTCTGTCAAACACTGGCCGTAAGCTTGATGCCATTAGAGTCTCCAGGACCTTACTCATCACAGGGAGGAGACATATTGGTCTGTACGACTTAGGAAGCTGTCTATCCCTGTCCCCTCCCTTGTAGAGGAGTCTCAAATCGGCGACCTTCCACTGCTTTGGAAAGTATCCCCTATCTAAACAATCATTACATATTCGAAGCAATTTACTCTCGATGTAGGGGAAACTATTGTGCAAAATCGCCGCGTCAATTGCATCATGGCCTGGAGCGCGGCCAATTTTTTGCCTATCCACGGCATTACGGAGATCATAATTGTCCCAAGGTGGGCACAAGTCTGTTCCAGGAGGGTATTCAGTTGCGCGCCTTATAAATGAATCCTCTGCATCATCATGGGACGGGTCATCTCTGGAATAGGTCGATTCGATAAATATGTGGGCCATTTCTTCCAAGGTTGTGGCCTGAGTGTCACCTAGTTTCAAAGCAGCAATTATCTGCAATGGTTGAAGCTTACCTAGGGCCACCCTGTAAGGAATACCCCACGGGTTCTTCGATGATTCCTCGACAATAAACTCATCCCAGGACTTCCGCTTCTGTGCGCGCAACTGATTTTGGTATACTCTGGCCATTGACTTGTACTCATTACGAAGTGCAGTGCGCCTCTCGTCGCACCTGCATCTTTGGTACATACGCCGGACCTTGTAGAGCTCTCTCTTCATGGTTGTGAGCGCCGGCGTCCACCATGGGACAGGTCGAGCCCTTGCCTGCCGGTGCTTGAGGGAATTCTCAGCGGCATCACGTATGACATTAGTAATCCTAGAAACCCTGTAGTCTAGGTCGTCCGCGCCTAGTTCCGCTTCTTCCCAATCCTCATCAGCAATAGCTCCCTCCAGTTGGCACCGAAAGGCATTCCACTCGGTTCTTCGGGTCAAATAACCTCTGTGCGTGTCATAGGAACTTCCTGGATTCTCTACCAAGGAAAATGATATCGTATTGTGGTCCGAACTCGTTTCAGATCTGAGATTCCAATCGAGTATGTACCTGGAGAGCGTGGGTGAAGCCAAAGTGACATCAATCCAGCTTTCTCCCATCGCTCCAGAAAATGTAGGTGGTGCAGATGGATCATTTAGCACTAAGAGCTGGTTTCTTGCTATAAATTCTCCAATCTTAGCACCCCTTCCATTTGTTCGATTGGACCCCCAGACCGTGTTCCAGGTATTGGTATCTGAGCATATGACTACATTCCTATGACCAGATGTAATTCTCTCCATAGCGGATATATATTCATCAATATTGTTACCGTCTGGCAGGTAGGCAGAAACCAGCGTAAAGGAGATACTACCCCACTTGACGTAACAGGCTATACAATCCGCCATGGCGTATTGCCTCAGATCCATCACGTCGAGGTTCGGGTTGTTAACCACGATTGCAGCCCTGGGCCTCCTCTCTCCACTGCTCAGAGCTATCACTCTCGACGTGAGTCCAAATCCTGTGACCACATTCCTATGGCAACTCGGTTCTTATATCGCCATTATGTCGTATCGCCCTGCAAGAGTTCGAAGCTCATCTGCTACAATACGACGACGACCCATGTTTAGCTGGAGGATGCTGATTTTATTCATATTTAGTTCTCCTTACTATATCCTAAATTTTCCTGATATGCACAGGGCATTCGCGACCACCGGCCTGGTACCTCGTTTGCTGCCTAGGGGTTCCTTCCCTTATACAATTGGCGCAAGTCGGATCAGATTCCTTTTTTTTCACTGGGCACTCTTTGGCGATGTGACCGAAAGCTGCACACCACCTACAAACCAAGGCATTTGCTGTACAGGTTGCCTTAGTGTGTCCGTAACCTAAGCACTTAAGGGAACATGACGCATCTAAGTAGTCCCTGAAGGACAAGGACCACCATCCTCCATCAATTGTTGGCTCCTCCAATAATTTAAAACGTACCATTGGTTGTACTTCTACCACCCAATTTTTCGTTATTCGATCGCGTGCTGTCTTAGAGAATAACGGCTGGATGTACTCTCTTTTTTCTTGTGAAACAGTAAGCGACTGTTCCGGGAGTCTTCTCCATAGTTCCTGTCCCAGCTGTTCCGCAGTCCACGAATGAGGAACTCCTCTCACCTCAAGCCTTGGCTTTCTCCTCAGGGCCAGTTTTGCCTCTATCCCCTGTTGTTGAAGTTTTTGTGACGCTATCAGTTTCTTAGCGTTGGTATCATCATCTACTCGGACTAAAACCGAGCCACCCTTAGTAGCACGAACTACTCTTGCCTGTACTCCTAACTCGCTCGGGGATGGCAATTCGTTTATAATTTCAAGAGCACTTTTCCCTTCTCTGCTTATGGTGATGTAAGTAGATTTGGTGGCATTTGATGGTTTCATTGGCAGGTTCTTGAATAAGTCTGCCATAGTTTTCTTTTTGTTGTTCATATTTGGCGCTTGCACAGGAGCACTCTCGGCCGCATCTTGACCAACTGTGACCGGCAAACCCTTCTTTTTCTGTTTTCGCTTCCTTTTAACTACTTGGAAGGGCTCTGGGATTCCTAGATGACTTTCAATTAGAGGAGGAATTTCCTCAGTAGAATATTGGTCCTCAGATGATGATTTATGGACCTGATCATTTATTAAAATTACCTTTCTGAGCTCTTCCATAACCTTGGGCACAGATCTGTCTATAATGCTTTTGGTTAGGCACTCATAAACATCATGTGACGCAAGCGTCTCTCTAACAGTTTTCTGAACAATTGTGGAAACTTCCTCCCATTTTTTACGGTATTCTGTTGAACGGTTAGTCAGAGTCTCGACGATATCGATGAGCTCATTGATTTTTCCGTTCATATGCTTCCTAGTCTGCGTATTATTTCGACCAGTGTCGTGAATGTATACACGCAGTTTTTCTTGAATATGCCTGGCATTATGAAGAAGGGTCTCATCATTCTCCTTTCCAAGCAGATCACTGCCTTCTATTTGAATTCCTGAGGTTTGAAGTGATTCAGGTGCTTCTTCCCTAATTCTCTTAGAATCTTCATGGTCTTTTGTTTCTCTAGTTCTCTTATTCGGTTTTAAGCTCTCGGAATCGTTGCACTCCATTTTATCTAACGAATTTACATTTAATTCGTTCATATTAATTTTACACTCTTATCAATGTTTATTGAAAAGTCTAGGTTATAACCTAGAATATTAATCTAATTTATCCTAAGAACTAAATGTTATGCACAAAAAAAAATTTGTACTCACTTATGCTTGCTGCACAGCCAGTAACAGTCTAACAGTAACTAAACCCCCTCCTTCAGGGAATTAAAACCCAGTCCTAACTTACACTATTTACACGATGTTAACAATTAAAACCATTACGAGCAAAACATTTTCAAACAAGCAATGAAAAACACAAAACAAGATCACTCTACGCTCACTGTACTAAATTCAAACTTAGAAAAGAGCACATACAATACAACCAATTTTTTTTTCTTTTTTTTTTCTTTTTTTTTTTCTATGCATGTCCACCGATTACTCCGAGATGGGTGGACCAATTGGAACGAAACCTTTTGCATCTTGTAGAGTATTTTCCCAAGGTGGTCCCATTAAAACTTTTTTTGGGTTCTCAATTTATTAAGAAGTTATTGGGAAAAAAACATGAAAATAATTATTTAATTATCGCTCAAAATATTTACTTATTTGAAAAACATATGGCATATATATCATAAGGTATGCTCCAACAAACTATTAAAACACGTTGATAAATAACCAACTGATCATGTACTATACCCGCTTTTTTTATTCTAAATTTGTTTGGTTGATTTCAAGCAATGCTCAATAATGGTCGATGAATCAGTTGGGAAAACAAACCAATCAAATTCAGAATTGAAAGAGTGGGGGAGAACATGTGAAGTGTGTTAGTTATTGACGTGGTTTAAGTGCTTGTCGGAACAAACCTTTGCATAACTGTGATGGCGGGTAGAGGTTCAGGGTAAGCCTTTCCTAGCCCAACCACCTCACCATAGGCTGGTGAAAAATGAAAAGCTGAAAGTAAAATTTAAAAAAATCTGGTGCGTGCGCGCAACACACAACTTTCACTTACCAACTTAGATTAGAAATTAATGCGTTGTGTTAATGCCACTTCTCACTCAGTTACACATTTTTCCTTGTTGAATATTTCATTTAGTTACTATGAAACAAATAATTGCCATTAAATGAACAGATCGGCTTTAGTTATGAACAATGGTCAGTCATTAAAGGCGTACTCTGCATGCGTGGGCTCAACGTGTTTTATGAGTTGACTGAATATTTTTCTTTTTTTCTCCTCTATATGTTTACTTGGTTTTTATCATATCTCATATTTAGCCATTTTTATTTTTAGGCGTAATGAGAGACAGTTTATTTCTCCATATAAACAAAGATACTTCATAGGAAACAAAAACAAAAAAGGCCCCTACCCCATTTAAGTCCCCCCAGAACATTTTAATAATGATAAAATTTACCTGATATTAAAGAACACCTAATTTTCATTAAACATGACGAATTTGATGAAAATCGTTAAAGCCGTTTCTTAGAAAATCGAAAAAAAGGTAAAAATTGCAAAAATAGTTAAGAAATAAAGTGCCCCTTCCGTTTGAGCAAATTTGATGAAATGCGGGCTATCACATCTTTAACACATACATACGCCAAATACCCAGTTTGATCAAAATCGTTAAAGCCGTTTTTGAGTAATTAAAAAAACACGTGCAAATGATACAAAATTTATTAAGTAAAGTCCCCCCTCCGGTTAATCAATTTTGATGAAATGTTTAAAGTCATATTTCGGGCATATAAATACGTCAAATACCCAGTTTGATCAAAATAGTTAAAGCCGTTTTTGAGTAAATAAAAAAAACAAGTGAAAATGATAAGAAATTTTTTAAGTAAAGTCCCCCCTCCGGTTAATCAATTTTGATGAAATTTTTACAGTCATATCTCGGGCATATACATACATCAAATACCCAGTTTGATCAAAATCGTTAAAGCAGTTTTTGAGTAAATAAAAAAAACACGTGAAAATGATACGAAATTTATTAAGTAAAGTCCCCCCTCCGGTTAATCAATTTTGATGAAATTTTGACAGTCATATATCAGCCATATTAATACATCAAGTACTCAGTTTAATCAAAATCGTTAGAGCCGTTTTTGAGAAAACCGAAAAAAACGTAAAAAGTTATTAAATAAAGTCCCCCCTCCGGTTAATCAATTTTGATGAAATGTTTAAAGTCATATTTCGGGCATATAAATACATCAAATACCCAGTTTGATCAAAATAGTTAAAGCCGTTTTTGAGTAAATAAAAAAACAAGTGAAAATGCTAAGAAATTTTTTAAGTAAAGTCCCCCCTCCGGTTAATCAATTTTGATGAAATTTTTACAGTCATATCTCGGGCATATACATACATCAAATACCCAGTTTGATCAAAATCGTTAAAGCAGTTTTTTAGTAAATAAAAAAAAACACGTGAAAATGATACGAAATTTATTAAGTAAAGTCCCCCTCCGGTTAATCAATTTTGATGAAATTTTGACAGTCATATATCAGCCATATTAATACATCAAATACTCAGTTTATACAAAATCGTTAGAGCCGTTTTTTAAGTAAATAAAAAATATGTACACGGGAAATTGGTACAAAATTTATTAAGTAAAGTTCCCCCTCCGGTTAATCAATTTTGATGAAATTTTTACAGTCGTATCTCGAGCATATACATACATCATATACCCAGTTTGATCAAAATCGTTAAAGCCGTTTTTGAGAAAATCGAAAAAAACGTAAAAAGTTATTAAATAAAGTACCCTTTCCCTTTAAGCAATTTTGATGAAATTTTTGCTGTCACATCGCGGGCATATACCTAAACTAAATACCAAATTTCAGGTTCGCACGGTTTATAGTTTTTGAGCTAGTCTGTTCACACACACACACACACACACACACACACACACACACACTTAGCTAGCTCCAAAGCAGCCCGGGTTACGAATGCATTGGCCCGAATTATGCCAAATATCGGTGGACCCCAGCAGAGTCGGAGAAGACTGTTGGCTAATGTAGCCAGTTCCACGCTGCTATACGCGGTACCGATATGGGTTAATGCCTTTCACGTACAGTCATATGCCCGTAAAGCTATCAGTATGCATCGAAGAAATGCACTGCGGGTTGCTCGAGCGTTCCGCACTGTTTCCTATGATGCTGCGTGTGTCATAGCTGATATGCCTCCGATTGATCTTCTGGCGGAGGAACGCAATCGAATTTACCATGGAAGACGTGGACAGCCCAATGCTCACTGGCCTAGGGTAGATAAAGAAGAGAGAAGGAAAACTGTGGAAAGCTGGCAAAGGCGATGGGATTCATCATCTTCCGGAAGATGGACCCACAAGATGATTCCCGACATATCAATATGGATCGCCCGCAAACATGGAGAGGTTGACTATTATCTCACCCAACTGCTCACCGGACATGGCTGCTTCAGAGCCTATCTAGCCAGATTCATGCTAGAAAAGGAAGCTTTGTGCATTTGTGGCCTCGCCGACGAAACGGTGGAACATGTTTTCTTTTGTTGCAGGAGCTTAGCCAAAGAGAAGGAGCAGCTTGATGTGATTCTGGGGAAGAAGTCTACCCCGGAAAACTTAGTTTCGTTGATGCTGATCAAGCAGGAGAATTGGAGGGCTGTTACAGACTATGCCGCGAAAATCGGCAGGACCCTTAGAGCCCAGGAGAGGAAAAGGAGAGGCCAAGCAATGGCATGATAAAGAAATAAAGAAGTAGGCACTTAGCCATTCGGCCCCCCGTGAAGTAATGCCTGACAGCGGTTCCGTGGGGTGGCATTGAAGAATAGGGAGGTGGTTTTTTAGTGAGTAGGAATCTCACACTGTTGTGGACTTATAGTCGCACAGCGTCTTATGTAAGATTTTTCCCCTACCCAGAAAAAAAAAAAAAAAAAAAAAAAAAAAAAAAACACACACACACACACACACACATACACACACACACACACACACACGCGCACACACACACACAGACCATTTCGCGGGACTTGGTCATTTGGACTTAGGGCACCCCAAAACGTGTATTTCCGTTAAAAACCGGAAGTCGAAATTTTTCACGATTGCAATACTTCCACTTACTATATCTAATAATAATGATAATGATCACAGAATTGATTTTAAAGGCTCGCGGGCAAAGCCGCGACGGGGAATGCTAGTATTTCATATATAGGTAAGTGAAAGTAAAAAATAAAAATGAATAAACTTAAAATAATGCTGGATAGCAGATAATAATATATTCTTTGAACCTTGATACACAAAAGAAAATTTAATGAAAATATAAAACACAACATAAACTATTAACTAACATAGATAAACAAAATAAACGAACTAAATTAAATTTATGCTAATTTACACTTGCCTAAAATTAATATAGATTAATTTGAGAAAACACCTTAAATTTAACTAAACAATGAGAGAAAATTGACATAAAAAAATGCTCATAGTCATGAAATCTGAATTTTCAGAAATCTTTTAATATTAGTTACTAATTAAAGTCGTACAATATTAGTTAGCTATGGTAGCTAACAACATAACACCTCACTCAGACTCAAACACAGTTCACCGCGTGCTAGTTTAATACACTCGAATAATTGTTCACTTGAACCGTAAGAGTAATAAGGTTGTTACCTTGCGACAACGTTGTGAAAGAATGGTGCAAAACTCCATCCAGGGCTGCTGGGGTTTAATACGCTTGTCTTTATGAGCAGGAGACGCCTTGAGGTCTCATTGGTCAATCCTCTCAGACAATGTGCACACCGCGTGTGTGATTTGTAAAGTAATAATTCTTTTCTTTTTTTTTAAAACATATGGTTAACGAGAAGAGCTGAGGGCTCCCGAAGCGGCCCGAAGTCTCCCGAAGTCTTCGTAGCGCTTCTGAAGCTGACTTCACACCACGTAATCACTTAATATTACTAAAATTAATATTAAAAATTTAATATAACTTGGAAATACAATTTTCATTATTTTAGAAATAATTGAAAATAATTTTAGAAATAATTTAAAGTGTGTTGGGCACAACATTCTGCCCACCAATTTTTACTTTCACTTACCTATATATGAAATATATAGTAAGTGGAAGTATTGCGATCGTGAAAAAATTCGACTTCCGGTTTTCAACGGAAATACACGTTTTGGGGTCCCCTGAGTCGAAATGACCAAGTCCCGCGAAATGGTCTGTGTGTGTGTGTGTCTGTGTGTGTGTGTGTGTGTGTGTGTGTGTGTATGTGAACAGACTAGCTCAAAAACTATAAACCGTGGGATCCTGAAATTGGGTATTTAGTGTAAGTATATGCCCACGATTTGACAGCAAAAATTTCATCAAAATTGCTCAAAGGGAGGGGGTACTTTACTTAATAACTTTTTACGTTTTTTTCGATTTTCTCAAAAACGGCTCTAACGATTTTGATTAAACTGAGTATTTGATCGATTTATATGCCCGAAATATGACTGTAAAAATTTCATCAAAATTGATTCACCGGAGGGGGGACTTTACTTATTAAATTTTGTATCATTTTCACGTGTTTTTTTTATTTACTCAAAAACGGTTTTAACGATTTTGATCAAACTTGGTATTTGATGTATTTATATGCCCGAGATGTGACTGTAAACATTTCATCAAAATTGATCTACGGGAGGGGGGACTTTACTTAATAAATTTTGTACCATTTTCACATGTTTTTTTTATTTACTCAAAAACGGTTATAACGATTTTGATCAAACTTGGTATTTGATGTATTTATATGCCCGAGATATGACCGTAAAAATTTCATCAAAATTGATCTACGGGAGGGGGGACTTTACTTAATAAATTTTGTATCATTTTCACGGGTTTTTTTATTTACTCAAAAACGGCTTTAACGATTAACAAAAATAAGATATGAATGTAGATAAATGTGTGACTTTGGGAAATGATAATTAGCAAAACACGTCAATTTCTAATCTAAGTAAGTTGGTAAGTGAAAGTTGTGTGTTGCGCGCACGCACCAGATTTTTTAATTAAAAAATTCAAAATTAACTGTGGTTGTTTACTGGGGACAAAGGTATCAGTTTTGCCACAGGGCGTTTGTAGGTCCCCGACGACGTTTGGGTCGTGACGACATATTATCAGGTCCTATAAGTAGACTCCCACTTGGGTAAAGACCGTGAGACGACAGGCGCAAGATCACCAGAGAGGGCTGCGGTTTCTTCCTCCTCTTGAAGCATCTGATACATTGCGATATTCGTTGCCGAATGAGACATCTTGAAGATGGTATACCTTACTTGGACCATAATATGCCTTGAAGAGCTGATGGTCCCAGGTGTAGACGCAACCGATGGGTATGATCGACGATCAATCGAGCAAGGTGGCTTTTCTCAGAGAGGATAATTGGATGCTTGGCATCGTGGGAAAGAAAATCTGTATTGCGCAGGCGACCATCCACCCCGATAAAACCATCGGAGTCTATATATGGATCAAGAGACTGCAGTTGGTGTGTATCTAAATTTTAATGGTCTTGGGTGACTTTTACGCAAATTTGATTTGCTTGTCGAAGCTCGGCTAAATATGAAGTACCTCTAAGACCTTCCCCTTTTCTACACTTTGAGTTAAATCGTAAAACATAGCGAACGCTGTTAAGTTGTCTGGTGTAAGAGGAGAATCTCTCAATAAAATCATTCGGAGGTGACATCTCCGAGTTCAGGCATGCAATGGCACCCATCTTTGTCTCGGGAAGGTCAATGATCTCAATTTTTTGGCTTGGCCACTGCTCCACCGGTTCGGATAACTAACTTGGTCCCGCCCACCATATAGGATGGTTTAGTAACTCCGAAGGTAGGATACCTCGATGATAGGGTAGGGTACAGATGGCACTATTGTCAACTAATTTCATGTAACCCAGGTCCAGATAATCTCTCATAAATTTTGTATATTCCTTCTTTAGCTCAGCATTCTTGGCAAGCTTGGCTTCCAAGTTAGTGAGTCGCCTTAAGGCCTGGGTCCGTGTATTCTGCAAAGACTGTATAGATCGCTTGACTGGCAGAGAAATGACGTATCGCCCAGAATCTAAACGGTAATGTGTCTCTTGGTAGTGCCTTTCACAATAATCGTCCTCTTCTGATGCTACATTAACTGGAAGAACTTCCTCCATGTCCCAGAACTTGTGGATAGCATCATTTAAATCATCATTGGATTGTATGAGGAAATTCATGCTCTCTTTGGACTTCGGTTGAGATGCCAAAGGTCCAGCAACTATGAACCCAAAAATTGTTGGGACAAGTCGTGGTAACTCTGGGTTAAGCACAATAGGTTGACCAGTCAAAATATCAAAAAATAAGTCACCTCCTAGCAAGAATTCAACAGGACCAGGGTGCCAATAATCTGGGTCGGCTAGTGCATAGCCCTTAAACTGGTCAATGGTGGTTTTGTTGATGACAGCTTGGGGCAACCTGCCGGTTATTTTGGGTACAACAATGACCTTGGTTGAAAGCTCCCTGCTGTTTGAAAAGGAAGGGATGCTGGATCTAACGAGACAATCGATTTTTCCTACTGGGCAGGTTAACTTGATTAGGCCAATTCCTGCAATGTTCTGCTCTGATGTTTGAATAAGGAGGCCTAATCGTTTGGCGCATTCCGTCGTTATAAAGGACATCTGGCTGCCACTATCCGTGAGAGCGCGAACAGTAGTGAAATCACCTTTGAGGTTTTCACTTGTAGGTCTACAGTTCCAAGCAAAACTTCTCCATCACCCGAAAGTCCACTAAGTGCAAATCCTTCGTTGTCTCTATTGACCTGTACAGCCGGAGTGTTACCAGCAGTCACAGGGGTTTGCTGATGCAACCATGAATAATGATTCCCGTTGCAGGACGAGCATCTTCTTAAGGATGTGCATTATTTTGTAGAATGTTTTCCTGACTGGCAATTTGTACACCCAGACCAATCTTTCAGGAGCTTGAGCTTGTCGGAGGGTAAAGCAGATCTAAACTCCTGGCATTGATACAGCGAATGAGGATTTTTGCACACTGGGCAAGGTTTAGTGGAATGATGTGAGGTAGATTTCTTCTGAGATTGTTTTTGATCAGGCGACTGTTTACTATGAAGAAATGTATTTCGATGAGAACCTTTAGAAAATGGTTTGGGCGGAGGTCGAGGATCTGAAGATGTAGAGGGTTCTGCTTCTGTGACATATAGATCCATGGCTTTCCATTCAGTTTTTATGAAATTTACTAAGTCAGCATAAGATGGGAAATCAGAATCCACAAACTTCTTCTCGAAATGTCCCCTTGTGATGGGGTCCAAGCACCTTAAGACCAGGTATGACTTGATGAAGTCCCCTTAGTTTGGGATCCCAAGATTAGAGAATGAATCAATGTGTTCCACCACTGAGGTAATGATTGATTTTAATGAGGCGGGAGAGGGTTTGCCTGTAAGAGGCTTGAAGTCAAGTATTTGTTTTAAATAGGTGTTAGCCAGTTTTCTTTTATTATTGTAATGCTCAAGGAGCAGTTTCCACGCCTGGCCATAATTTTGTTCATTAAGCGCTACATTACCAATCAGGGAACGAGGGGGTCCGCTGAGGCATGAAACGAGGAACAAAAACTTCTCCATGTCTGAAAGGCTGGTTTCTTGATGGATCAAGGAGACATATGTGTCCCGGAAGAGCGGCCATTCTGCAGGATTACCTGAAAACTTGGGTAGCTTGATCTGAGGTAGACGAGCCCACACTGTGCGGCTGTCAATGAGCCCTGCAGGTTCGCCGGCTGAGCCTGAAGCCTGCGAAACAGATGATTGAACTATAGGCGTTGGATTCATTTTGTCCTCATAAATAGCACAAGCCTCATAATAATACCTCTCTATGGCTGCCTGATTATTCCTATCCGATTTCTCAGGAAATATAGCGGCTCCACCTTTATCCGCTACTAATTGGATGGTGTTATCCCAGGTATCATTATAGGTATCAAAATAAGGTTTTAATTCCTTATACATCCCTTTAAATAGAAATAACTGAGAAGGGTCAGAAGCGATTGCTCTGCCCTGTTCAACAATAGCCTTAATCCTTCTACCTGTATTGGACAATTTCTCTTTGAGAATATCGAATTTCATCTTCACCTCAATGTTTAAGTCAACCATCTTGAAAACAAAGGTGAAAAAACAGATGGAGGGAGAGAACTCAAAATACACAGAAAGGACAACAAACACTACACGAAAAATAAAGCAACGAGAAATAAGAAAGAAAATATATCCCTAATGAAGGAAATAATGTGGCGGAATGCTGTAAACCAACATATAGTACAAAATATGCATAAAATATATTACAAGGTTCAAAAAATGCATCTGACCCCGGAGGACCAACATGTGATGGCGGGTAGAGGTTCAGGGTGAGCCTTTCCTAGCCCAACCACCTCACCACAGGCTGGTGAAAAATGAAAAGCTGAAAGTAAAATTTAAAAAAATTAAAAATGAATAAACTTAATATAATGCCGGATAGCAGATAACAATATATTCTTTGAACCTTGATACACAAAAGAAAATTTAATGAAAACATAAAACACAACATAAACTATTAACTAACGTAGATAAACAAAAAATTGAACAAAATAAACGAACTAAAGATTGAAAGAAATGCTCATAGTCATGAAATCTGAATTTCCAGAAATCATTTAATATTAGTTACTAATTAAAGTCTTTAAATATTAGTTAGCTATGGTAGCTAACAACATAACACCTCATTCAGACTCAAACACAGTTCACCGCGTGCTAGTTTAATGCACTCGAATAATTGTTCACTTGAACCGTAAGAGTAATAAGGTTGTTACCTTGCGACAACGTTGTGAATGAATGGTGCAAAACTCCATCCAGGGCTGCTGGGCCTTAATACGCTTGTCTTTATGAGCAGGAGACGCCTTGAGGCCTCATTGGTGCAGTTGCTGCAATGAATCCTCTCAGACAATGTGCACACCGCGTGTGTGATTTGTAAAGTAATAATTATTTTTACTTTCACTTACCTATATATGAAATATATAGTAAGTGGAAATATTGCGATCGTGAAAAATTTCGACTTCCGGTTTTCAACGGAAATACACGTTTTGGGACCCCCTACGTCGAAATAACCAAGTCCCGCGAAATGGTCTGTGTGTGTGTGTGTGTGTGTGTGTGTGTGTGTGTGTGTGTGTGTGTGCTAGCGTGCGTGCGTGCGTGCGTGCGTGCATGCGTGCGTAAAAGAAATGAGACTACACTCTCATAGGTAGGGGGTAGGTGAATCTTAAAATGAATCTTAAAAATCTGCATTAAAAAATCTTTCTTGATAATTGATAAATGTTTTTACTTTCACTTACCTTATTTTTTTTAATATAGACGAGAACGGAGTGTTAGGCAGTATAAAAATTTCCAATTAGATCGAAAGAGTAAAAAGGACTACTTGAATCTTAATAATAAAAAAAAAAAAAAAAGGAATATCGAGCGTAGCCACGGCTCTAAGGGTAGAAGCTAATTATCGGTGATGGAAATTGGATGAGGCCAAAAATAGGGGGTAGGTGCAGGGAATAATATTAAAAATCGGTGTAAACGTCGAAAGAGTAAAAAGGAGTAATTAAATCGAAATATTAATAAAATTAAAAACAAAAATAAATTAAAATCGAGCGTAATCCTCGGCTAAATATCGGTGATGGAAATTGGATGAGGCCAAAAATAGGGGGTAGGTGCGGAAATAATATTAAAAATCGGTGTAACCGCTCTTACCCACCCCCTTAACCCTATTTTCGGGCTTGAGTTATCATACCTCGAAAGCATACAAATTGAACGAGAGCGGAGTGTTAGGCATTCTAAAAATTGATAATTAAATTGAAAGAGTAGTAAGGACTAATTAGATCGAAATATTAAAAAAAAATAAATTAAAATCGAGCGTAGTCCTCGGCTCCAAGGGTAGAGGCTAAATATCGGTGATGGAAATTGGATGAGGCCAAAAATAGCGGGGTTGGTGCGGGAATAATATTAAAAATCGGTGTAACCGCTCTAACCCACCTCCTTAACCCTATTTTCGGGCTTGAGTTATCATACCTAGAAAGCATACGAATTGAACGAGAACAGAGTGTTAGGTAGTATAAAAATTGCCAATTAGATCGAACGAGTAAAAAGGACTACTTGAATCTTAATAATTAAAAAAAAATAAATTAAAATCGAGCGTAGTCCTCGGCTCCAAGGGTAGAGGCTAAATATCGGTGATGGAAATTGGATGAGGCCAAAAATAGGGGGGTAGGTGCGGGAATAATATTAAAAATCGGTGTAACCGCTCTTACCCACCCCCTTAATCCTATTTTCGGGCTTGAGTTATCATACCTAGAAGCATATAAATTGAACGGGAACGGAGTCTTAGGCTGTATAAAAATTGCTAATTAGATAGAAAGAGTAAAAAGGACAAAAGGAATCTTAATAATTAAAAAAAAACGAGCGTAGCCACGGCTCTAAGGGTAGAAGCTTATTATCGGTGATGGAAATTGGATAAGGCCAAAAATAGGGGGTAGTTGCAGCCTAAGACTCCGTTCCCGTTCAATTTGTATTCTTTCTATGTATGATAACTCAAGCCCGAAAATAGGGTTAAGGGGTGGGTAAGGGCGGTTACACCGATTTTTAATATTATTCCCTCAGCTACCCCCCTATTTTTGGCCTCATCCAATTTCCATCACCGATATTTAGCCTCTATCCTTGGAGCCGAGGACTACGCTCGATTTTAATTAATTTTTTTAAAAATATTATTAATATTTCGATTAAATTACTCCTTTTTACTCTTTCGATTTAATTAGAAATTTTTATACTGCCTAAGATTTCGTTCCCGTGCAACTTGTATGCTTTCGAGGTACGAAATTTGCAGTCTAGCCGAGGGGCGGTGGACGTGGGAGGTGGGAGGGTCCTGCACCTACCCCCTATTTTTGGCCTCATCCAATTTCCATCACCGATAATTAGCCGAGGATTACGCTCGATTTTAATTTATTTTTGTTTTTAATTTTATTAATATTTCGATTTAATTACTCCTTTTTACTCTTTCGACTTTTACACCGATTTTTAATATTATTCCCTGCACCTACCCCCTATTTTTGGCCTCATCCTTTCGGGCTTGATTTATCATACCTAGAAAGCATACGAATTGAACGAGAACAGAGTGTTAGGCAGTATAAAAATTGCCAATTAGATCAAAAGAGTAAAAAGGACTACTTGAATCTTAATAATTAAAAAAAAAATAAATTAAAATCGAGCGTAGTCCTCGGCTCCAAGGGTAGAGGCTAAATATCGGTGATGGAAATTGGATAAGGCCAAAAAAAGGGGGTAGGTGCGGGAATAATATTGAAAATCGGTGTAACCGCTCTAACCCACCCCCTTAACCCTATTTTCGGGCTTGAGTTATCATACCTACAAAGCATACGAATTGAACGAGAACGGAGTGTTAGGCAGTATAAAAATTGCCAATTAGGTCGAAAGAGTAAAAAGGACTACTTGAATCTTAATAATTAAAAAAAAATAAATTAAAATCGAGCGTAGTCCTCGGCTCCAAGGGTAGAGGCTAAATATCGGTGATGGAAATTGGATGAGGCCAAAAATAGGGGGGTTGGTGCGGGAATAATATTAAAAATCGGTGTAACCGCTCTAACCCACCCCCTTAACCCTATTTTCGGGCTAAAAAGGACAAAATGAATCTTAATAATTAAAAAAAAAAAAAAATCGAGCGTAGCCACGGCTCTAAGGGTAGAAGCTAATTATCGGTGATGGAAATTGGATGAGGCCAAAAATAGGGGGTAGGTGCACATAATAAGGACTTTTTGACATAATAAGGACACCACAAAATAAGGACTTTTTGAATATTTACCTTTGCGAGAGGTAATTAGCTAGGAAAAAAAAAAAACCATAGTAATTAGTTAATGAAAATTTAGTTGTGCGAGAGCTAACTCGCGACGGTGGTGGTTCCTGGTGGTTCCTGGGTGTGCGTGTGTGTGTGTGTGTGTGTGTGTGTGTGTGTGTGTGTGTGTGTGTGTGTGAGAGTGAGTGAGTGTGTGTGTGTGTGAGAGTGAGTGAGTGTGTGTGTGTGTGTGTGTGTGTGAGAGTGAGTGAGTGTGTGTGTGTGTGTGTGTGTGTGTGTGTGTGTGTGTGTGTGTGTGTGTGTGTGTGTGTGTGTGTGTGTGTGTGTGTGTGTGTGTGTGTGTGTGTGTGTGTGTGTGTGTGTGTGTGTGAACAGACTAGCTCAAAAACTATAAACCGTGGGAACCTGAAATTGGGTATTTAGTGTAGGTATATGCCCGCGATGTGACAGCAAAAATTTCATCAAAATTTCTCAAAGGGTGGGGGTACTTTATTTAATAACTTTTTACGTTTTTTTCGATTTTCCCAAAAACGGCTCTAACGATTTTGATCAAACTGGGTATATGATGTATGTATATGCCCGAGATATGACTGCAAAAGTTTCATCATAATTGATAAAGCGGACGGGGCACTTTACTTATTAAATTTTGTATCATTTTTACGTGTCTTTTTTAATTAATCAAAAACGACACTAATGTTTTTAATTCAAGTTTAATGAGAAATAACACTTCCAATAATAGTTTTTTATTATTTTATTAATTTTTCATTTTTCAACGTTTCAGGGCTTCCGCCCCATCTTCAGGAAACAACTAAAAACATTTATGTATATCAGTCACAATAATTCAAATTAATTTTATAATATTCATATTGCACTATTAATTTTCTTCTTGCAACATTGTTTTATATAATTTAATATTATTTACCATTAAATTATTTTCCAAGCTTTACTGCATTTTGTCAATTGTATAACTTTTATATACATATCTAACACATATACACATAATATATATACAACACACGTACATATAAATTTGAATCAATTTAAAATTTACAATTATTTCAAGCCTTTTGATCATCTCTTTGTCTCAAACTGATCATTTTCCCTGTACGGATCAGTGTATTTACTAGTTTGGGCTGATTTAATTCTTGTATTTCTCTCCTCACATCTATTATTTTTTAACAATTTATAATTAATTTGTTTATAATATCTGTGTAATATGTACTCAGATTTTTAGTATCAGTTTTGAAATTTATTGTTTTATTTAGATTTTTTGTTATATGGATGGCTTCTAATATTTTTCTATTTTTAGTTATTTTTTCCTTTTCTATTATTTTTGCTTCTTCAAAATTAAATGTATGGTTGTTTTTTATGCTGCGTAGGGCCAGTGCTGTCTTGTTTATATTTTTGTTATTTTTACAACCATTTTTGTGTTGCGATACTCTTGTTGTTAATTTTTTAGACGTTTCACCTATGTATATTTTGTTGCAGCCTTTACATTCTATTTTGTAAATGACATTTTTAATATCTACTTTCTTTATTTTATCCTTCATATTTGTTAGATATTGATTCATTTTATTATTATTGTAGATACCCATTCTTATATCATCATGATCATAGTTTTTGAAGGTTCTTTTTATTTCTTCTGTCAATCCTGTAATGTATTGCATTTTGAAGATTTTTTTATATTTATTTTGATTATCTTCAATTATTCCTCCTATAACTTGACAATTTGCTTTTTCTTCGGTGGTTTTTTTATTATTATTGTCAATAAAAAATTCCGTTATTGTTTTTTGTTTTTTCTTTATAATCTCTTTGTTGTTTTTTCCTATTTCTTTCTCTTTTGTGCTTCTATCTGTTGTATTTTTTTTTGGTGATTTTCTCTGTTAGATTGTCTTCACTTTTATGATTTTGACATTTTGGTTAATTTTTTATTCTTTTGTACCATAAGTCATTTATTTTTTTTGGGGGGTAAAAGTTTTCTTTCAAAATTTCATATATAATCGTCTTAATTTCATTTATATGTATTTCATCAGTTATATTAATGGCCCTGTGTATTAGGTTTTTTGCAACATTTATTTTTACTTTCACTTACCTATATATGAAATATATAGTAAGTGGAAGTATTGCGATCGTGAAAATTTTTGACTTCCGGTTTTCAACGGAAATACACGTTTTGGGGTCCCCTGAGTCCAAATAACCAAGTCCCGCGAAATGGTATGTGTGTGTGTGTGTGTGTGTGTGTGTGTGTGTGTGTGTGTGTGTGTGTGTGTGAACAGACTAGCTCGAAAACTATAAACCATACGAAGCTGAAATTAGGTATTTAGTGTATGTATACGCCCGCAATGTGACAGCAAAAATTTCATCAAAATTAATCAACCGGAGGGGGTACTTTATTTAATGACTTTAAGTTTTTTTCGATTTTCTCAAAAACGGTTTAAACGATGTTGATCAAACTGGGTATTTGATGTATGTATATGCCAAAGATGTGATAGCCAATATTTCATCAAAATTGATCAACCGGAGGGGGGATTTTACTAAATAAATTTAGTCTCATTTTCAGGTGTCTTTTTTAATTAATCAAAAACGGTTTAAACGATTTTGATCAAACTGGGTATTTGATGTATGTATATGCCAAAGATGTAATAGCCAACATTTCATCAAAATTGATCAACCGAAGGGGGGACTTTACTTAATAAATTTTGTATCATTTTCACGAGTTTTTTTTATTTACTCAAAAAAGGCTTTATCGATTTTGATCAAACTGGGTGTTTGATGTATGTATATGCCAAAGATGTGATAGCCAATATTTCATCAAAATTGGTCAAACGGAGGGGGCACTTTATTTTATAATTTTTTCCCAATTTTTACCTTTTATTCGATGATCTCAAAAAGGGCTTTAAAGATTTTTATAAAATTCGTCATGTTTCATGAAAATTAGGTGTTCTTTAATATAAGGTAAGCTTTAGCATTATTAATATGTTCTGAGTGGGCTTATATGGGGTAGGGACCTTTTTTGTTTGTTTGTTTTTTTGTTTCCTACAAAGTACCTTTGTTTTTGTTTATATGGAGAAATTAACTGTCTCTCGTTACGCCTAAAAATAAGAAATGGCTAAATATGAGATATGATAAAAATAAAGAAAACATAAAGAGGAGAAAAAAATAAAAGTATTCAGTCAAATAATAAAACTCGTTGAGCCCACACATGCGGAGTACGCATTCAATGACAGGCCATTGTCCATAATTAAAGCCGTTCTGTTCATTTGAGAAGTGGCAATTAACAAAACGCATTAATTTCTTATCTAAGTAAGTTGATAAGTAAAAGTTGTGTGTTGCGCGCACGCACCAGATTTTTTGATATTTTGGGTGGTTACTAATAAAACTTAATAGTTGGTTACTAGCTATTTCCTTTTTTGTCCATTTTGTAGTTATTTTTGTATGTTTCAATAATAATTCCATGTCTAAAAATCTTAGTCTATTGTTTTTGGCTTTTTCAATAGTAAATTTTATTCTTTTATTATGATTACTGAACTGTTTCATTATTTCTTCATAATTTTCTTTATCTGAAATTATTATCAAGTCATCTATATATTTTTTAATTAATGCAGGTTGATTTTTTAATGTTTTCATTTTTTCTTCCATTAATTTATTGATAAATATTCCGCTTAAATTAACCGAAAGTATACCTCCCATTGGTAGTCCATACAATTGTTTGTAATAATTTTCATTATATTTAAAGAAATTATTTTTAAACTATTTTATTAGAAGGTAAAAGATTCGACCACGGCCGGGAATCGAACCCAGGTCCTCTGCATCTACGTCGCAGCGCTCTTACCACTGAGCTAACCGTGAGTCCGTTCCGATCGTGATCGAATCTTTCTCTTCTGTGATCCCTCCCTCCAGGTTTCTGTGATCCCTCTGCTGCGACGTAGATGCAGAGGACCTGGGTTCGATTCCCAGCCGTGGTCGAATCTTTTATCTTCTGATAAAATAGTTTAAAAATTATAAATTAATTATCTAACGATAACTAATTACTACATAACATCATAGAATGTAAATTTGACGTATGTCAACTAGATCCCGTCTGTCTGGACAATTGTTCAGCCCCCCGGTACTTCGCTACAATGTGGCGAAACCTGGAGGGAGGGATCACAGAAGAGAAAAATTCGATCACGATCGGAACGGACTCACGGTTAGCTCAGTGGTAAGAGCGCTGCGACGTAGATGCAGAGGACCTGGGTTCGATTCCCGGCCGTGGTCGAATCTTTTATCTTCTAATAAAATAGTTTAAAAATTATAAATTAATTATCTAACGATAACTAATTACTACATAACATTAAAGAAATTATATTTTGTGCATAGTATTATACCTTCTGTAAATATTTTTTCATCTTTAATTTTAGTGTGATTTTTTACTTGTTCCCAATTTTCCTTGATAATTTTTATACAATCATCAATTGGGACATTGGTGAATAACGATTTCACATCTAAACTTATTGTTTCAGTATTATCATTTTCTATTTCTATGTTTTTTATTATTTGTTTTAATTCATGAGAGTTTTTGATGTCAAAATTGTTGTTATTATTAAGTTCGTTTACTGCGGGATTTAAGAATCTAGACAAGGCCTCAGTCGGTCCATCAATATTATTTATAATTGGTCTTAAATCATGATTTTCTTTGTGTAATTTAATTAATCCATGAATCCTTGGGATAGTAAAATTGGTCACTTGTAGTTAATTTTTTGTGTATTTATCAATATAGCCATTTTTAAATAGTTTCGCTACATATTTTTTTATTTTATCCACCAAGTCACCAAACGGTTCGTTTCTCATACTTCTATATGTTGTTTTGTCATTCAATATATCTTCCTTTTTTTTATTATATTCCTTCCTGTATAATATGGCTAGCTTTTTTGTTTTGTCTGACCTTATAATAATTATATCTTTATGTTCATTCATAAATCTTTTAAATTCCTTAAGATCCTTATTAATTTGTGCGTTAAGGGGGGTTATGTTTTTATTTATTTTATCTTTTTTGGTTTTATTAGTTAAGTAATGGTTTATGATTGTAAATATTTTATTTCTTGTAGCATTAATATGACTCTCGGTTGTTTCAATGCTATCAAAAATATTTTCTATGTCGGTAATTATTTTAACAATTTCTTTGTCTTTCTTTTCAAAATCAAAATTGAAATTATCCCCCAGTGCTAACAAGTTTAAAATGTTATTTGGTATTTCTACTTTTGTTTTATTTATTATCCTGTTATTTATTTTAAATAATTTTTTATATTTTTCTAAATTTTCAATTTCTGTATCATTATAATTACTATTGTTTTTAACTTGGTTCTCTAGTTTTATATTTGTAGCTTGTAAGGATGTTAGTTTATTGTTATTATCCTTATTAATCAACTTATTAATTAATATTTTATTTATGTTAGGTTTAGTTATGAATTTATTCAATTTTTTATTTAGTTCAACTTTTTTTAAAGGTAACCATTTTTCATTATATTCATTTATTATGTTTTTTATTTTGTTTCTATTATTATTCACTTTTTTAATAATTTTAACGGAAGTTATTTATTATTATTTTTAATTCAAGTTTAATGAAAAATAACACTTCCAATAATAGTTTTTTATTTATTTTTCATTTTTCAACGTTTCGAGACACCTGTCCCATCTTCAGGAAACAACTAAAAACATTTATATATATCAGTCACAATAATTCAAATTAATTTTATAATATTCATATTGCACTGTGTGTGTGAACAGACTAGCTCAAAAACTATAAACCGTGCGAACCTGCAATTGGGTATTTAGTGTATGTATTGATATGAATGGATTTTTTAAACTCCTTTGGAATTTCAGCAGTATCATAAATTTGATTAAATATGTCTAGTAGTGTATTTAAGAATATTGTTGTTGCATTTTTATAAAACTCGTACGGTATTCGATCTAGTCCGGGTGCTTTATTTAGCTTAGATTTATTAATTATGTATTTCAATTAATTTAATTCGAATGATGCATCCATTATATGTAACCGGTTCAATATAAGGGATATCTGTTACAAGTATGGGTTGATTATACATTTTATAAAAGTGTTCTATCCATTTATTAGGTGTTATGCTTCCATCAATAACAAAAATTTTATGCCTGATTTGAATTATTATTTCCCAAAATTGTTTTGACTCTTTTATCTTATTGAGTTTTTCTATTAAGTTTAAATAGTACCTTTCTTTTTTATTCTTACAAAGCATTTTGAACATTCGATGGTGCATTATATAGGATTTTCTGTCCTCATCTGTGTTTGAATTCTTATATTTGTTTAGTTTGCTGAATGAGTGTGCCCTCGCTTTTCTACAATCTCCATCAAACCATTTATTACGTTCACATAGTAAAATTGGAAGTATAGTAAGTGGAAGTATTGCGATCGTGAAAAATTTCGACTTCCGGTTTTCAATGGAAATACACGCTTTGGGGTCCCATGAGTCGAAATAACCAAGTTCCGCGAAATGGTCTGTGTGTGTATGTGTGTGTGTGTGTGTGTGTGTGTGTGTGTGTGTGTGTGTGTGTGTGTGTGTGTGTGTGTGTGTGTGTGTGTGTGTGTGTGTGTGTCTGCGTTTGCGTTTGCGTGTGCGTGTGTGTGTGTGTGTGTGTGTGTGTGTGTGTATGTGTGTGTGTGTGTGTGTGTGTGTGTGTGTGTGTGTGTGTGTGTGTGTGTGTGTGTGTAAACCGTGCGAACCTGAAATTGGGTATTTAGTGTATTTATATGCCCGCGATGTGACATCGAAAATTTCATCAAAATTGTTCAAAGGGAGGGGGTACTTTATTTGATAACTTTTTACGTTTTTTTCCGATTTTCTCAAAAACGGTTCTAACGATTTTGATTAAACTGAGTATTTGGTGTATTAATATGCCCGAAATAGGACCGTAAAAATTTCATCAAAATTGATCAACCGGAGGGGGGACCTTACTTAATAAATTTTGTATCATTTTCACCTGTTTTTTTTATTTATTCAAAAACGGCTTTAACGATTTTGATCAAACCGGGTATTTGATGTATTAATATGCCCGAGATATGACTGTAAAAATTTCATCAAAATTGATCAACCAGAGGAGGGACTTTACTTAATAAATTTAGTCTCATTTTCACGTGTTTTTTTTATTTACTCAAAAACGGTTTAAACGATTTTGATCAAACTGGGTATTGGATGTATGTATATGCCAAAGATGTGATAGCCAACATTTCATCGAAATTGATCAACCGGCGGGGGGACTTTATTTAATAACTGTTTACGTTTTTTCCGATTTTCTCAAAAACGGCTCTAACAATTTTGATTAAACTGAGTATTTAATGTATTAATATGCCCGAGATTTGACTGTAAAAATTTCATCGAGGGGGGGACTTTATTTAATAACTGTTTGTTTTTTTCGATTTTCTCAAAAACGGCTTTAACGATTTTGATAAAACTGGGTATTTGATGTATTAATATGCCCGAGATTCGACTGTAAAAATTTCATCATGACGGTAACTAAATGAAATTTTCAACAAGCACATAAAGAATTATAAAATCAGTCGACTTGGAATATTATGCTTACATTGCCGAATTATCTCAAGTAAAACCTTTTATTTAATAATAAAAGAAATTAGTGTTTGTAATAGAGCAAATGAAAACAAAAATAAAAATCTGGTGCGTGCTCGCAACACACAACTTTCACTTACCAACTTACTTAGTTTAGAAATTAATGCGTTTTGTTAATTTCCACTTCTCAAATGAACAGAACGGCTTTAATTATGAACAATGGTCTGTCATTAAAAGCGTACTCCGCATGCGTGGGCTCAACGAGTTTTATGAGTTGACTGAATATTTTTCTTTTTTTCTCCTCTTTATGTTTTCTTTATTTTTATCATATCTCATATTTAGCCATTTCTTATTTTTAGGCGTAACGAGAGACAGTTAATTTCTCCATGTAAACAAAAACAAAGGTACTTTATAAGAAAGAAACAAACAAACAAAAAAGGCCCCCCCCCCAAAAAAAAAAGCCCCCTCAGAACATTTTAATAATGATAAAGCTTACCTGATATTAAAGAAAACCTAATTTTCATAAAACATGACGAATTTGATAAAAATCGTTAAAGCCGCTTTTGAGATAATCGAAAAAAAGGTAAAAATTGGAAAAAAGTCATGAAATAAAGTGCCCCCTCAGTTGGACCAATTTTGATGAAATATTGGCTTTTACATATTTGGTATATACATACATCAAATACCCAGTTTCTTCAAAATCGTTAAAGCCGTTTTTGAGTAAATAAAAAATATGTACACGGGAAATTGGTACAAAATTTATTAAGTAAAGTTCCCCCTCCGGTTAATCAATTTTGATGAAATTTTTACAGTCGTATCTCGAGCATATACATACATCATATACCCAGTTTGATCAAAATCGTTAAAGCCGTTTTTGAGAAAATCGAAAAAAACGTAAAAAGTTATTAAATAAAGTACCCCCTCCCTTTGAGAAATTTTGATGAAATTTTTGCTGTCACATCGCGGGCATATACCTACACTAAATACCCAATTTCAGGTTCCCACGGTTTATAGTATTTGAGCTAGTCTGTTCACACACACACACACACACACACAGACACACAGACACTCACAAGTTAACTAATAATTCTCAAGTCTAATAATTATTTTTATTAGTCTTTGTTATAAACAATAACATTAACATTAGTGAATGGTCCCAGGTCATTATTTTACGCCTTACCCTTTCCTAAGGTCCAGTTCCCACGTCAAGTTGCATTAGGTTATGTCACCCACATAGTTTACACCACCTTAGGGCCTTTTGCCAGTTGTCCAGCCGAACCCTTTTTCCTAGAACACTTGCCCGTGCTGCATCCTTCCTTTAGCATGCCGTCCTCAGATTTATGGGTCCTAATTTATCTTTATTTATGGTATCATAAATATGGCTCATTTATTGTATCATTTATATGGCTCATTTATGGTATCATTTATCTTGATGTCCAACGGCCGCCCCCCGCCGGCATAACAGAAGACATGGACAAAGATTTTACCCCCTCTCCTCACAAAATTTCCTCATCCCCACTTCTGCTCTTTAGATATATAAGGGTCTGTGAACTTAGTAATAGGCAAAATGCCCCTCAACTCCTAACACATCATGATGAGCTGCACCACAGCGAAAATATCATAACTTATCAACTCAACGCACCTTCAAATACCACAGGTAGTATAAGGTAATAAGGTAAATTAGCATCGTTCCATAGTATTATGGTTCGAATTTCACATTTTAATCCTGTTTTTCTGTTTTAGAGGGATCAGAAAAAAAAAAAAAAAAAAAAAAAAAAATAATAGGCAAAAAAAGCGGAGACCCCTCAACTCCTAATATACCATGAAGAGCTGCACCACAGCGAAAATAACATAACTTATCAACTCATCGCACCTTCAAATACCACAGGTAGTATAAGGTAATAAGGTAAATCAGCATCGTTTCATTAGTATTAATGGTTCGAATTTCACATTTTAATCCTGTTTTTCTGTTTTAGAGAGATCAGAAAAAAAAAGAAAAAAAAAAAAAAATAATAGGCAATTCTAGTTAGTAAACTCTAAGTATAATGTTCATGTTGTAATTCTATACTAAATAAAAGTCTTTTTTGTAAGCTTCACTGTTATCAGTTCATTAATTGGCGTCCGAACAGCAGACGGTATTTATCGGGAACTCACTATTACTACTAGGTATTCCCGTGTGATAATCACTGTCCCACTCTTGCGAGGTACCTACTGGTTGATTAATTGGCCCACTCTACCCGAGGTATCAATATTCTTCAGAAGTCCCAGGTACATCCAGTCACAGAAAATCACTCTTGCGAGGTATTCTGCACTGGCTGTCTTCTCCTTGGCTCACTGTTACCAGGAACCGGAAGAAGACGACTGAATATCAACAGTAAGCTTTCATCAGACTTTATAATAATTTATATAATATTTATATATAATTGTATTTTGTATTTTGATGCCAGGCCCGGCAATTAATATAATGACTACTCAAATTGAATAATTAAAACAAATATCAGATATGGAATCATTTCCTATTGATGAAATTCATTATAATAAAATGCCTTATGTTAATGGCGACTCTAATGATTTAGAGCAATTAATCTTCGATTTGTTCGAAATAAAAATAAATAATAATGAGCAACCGTCCGATTTTCTCGAAAGGTTGACTAATAATAGAAATATTTTAATTCATAAATATAAACATGAAAAAGTAATGAATAAAGACTTAATGATAAGTCAATTAGAATCAAGAATTTTATATCATTTTTATTCAAATATGCCATTAGATGTTCGGATAAATTTGATGAATAAATCTGATCATTTACGGAATCTAGATGATTTACGCTTATTATTAAATAGCGAGAATCATCTTCTTTCTAATAATGATTCAGTTTCATTTAAACAAAAATCAAAGGCAGAAAAAGAATATAATGATAATTACATTACAAAAAATTTAGATAAACATTCCAAACATAATAAAATGAATAGCTCAAGACAAAATTATAAAATGTTGTCACCAGATCAAACACATTTTTATAACAATAAATATCCCAATAATAATGTAAAACATAACAGATTTTTAAATGAGGGATCAATGAAAAATTACCAGCATCATTCCCGATACAAACAGAGGGAAGAAGACCCTAAAGACCGTAAAATTCGGAAATTAGAAGAACGAATTCAACAACTATACGAAGCTGAGCGTTTTCTAAATATCGCACAAAATCCTCCGGAAACATATAATGTAAGCAAGGATACGCTAAAAAACGAAATCGTCGATAGTATAATTAGCGACGATGATACACTAAAAACCGAAATCGTCGATAGTATAATTAGCGACAAGGATACGCTAAAAACCGAAGTCGTTTATTTTTATGTACTTTGAAATTACATATTATTATAAAATAAAAGCATAAATAAAAATGTATTATTTACTGTAAGAGTTTAATTGAACTGTATTGGATGGTCAAATGAAATTAATTAACACTACTGTAACGTAAGTGAAACATAATTACTAGAAATGAAATATGTTTTATATTCAAGTATAATCATAGAAAAAATATATTTATTTGTACTAAATAAATGATATGTATTAGAATGTAAGTAATTATAAACGAAGGATCACTTATTACTTATGTAATTATTAATTTATGTAGCGTAATACTAATATTAATAATGATGTACAATTTTAATTAAAAAAAAAAAATGGAAATTATTGTAAAAAAAGAAAAAGCTTATTAGGTATTAGTTGACTTATTGTATATTGTAGTATTCATGGAGTCATGAATTAATGTAGGGAAGAACCATGATTGTACTTAGGTATCATTATTGTAATTAGGCAATGTAAACATAGAAACTCACAAAACCAAATGTAACAACATTTAGCTACCCAAAATTAACAATCCACATATTAATATCAGAGCTTAGAAGACCCTATAAATATTTACTAGAAAAAAATTATTTTAGCTCGGAGCCCTCGCTTCAAAAGGTGGGAGAAGTTAACTAATAATTCTCAAGTCTAATAATTATTTTTATTAGTCTTTGTTATAAACAATAACATTAACATTAGTAAATGGTCCCAGGTCATTATTTTACGCCTTACCCTTTCCTAAGGTCCAGTTCCCACGTCAAGTTGCATTGGGTTATGTCACCCACATAGTTTACACCACCTTCACAAATAAAAGTCTTTTTAGTAAGCTTCACTGTTGTCAGTTCATTAATTCACACACACACACAGACCATTTCGCGGGACTTGGTTATTTCGACTCAGGGGGTCCCAAAACGTTTATTTCCGTTGAAAACCGGAAGTCGAAATTTTATTTTTACAGCACCATTTCACCCGAGCTCTAATGGCCAAGCGGAGCGAACAGTCCAATCCGTTAAGTCCAGCCTTAAGAAGCTAAGTGAAGGTGACTGGGAAATCAAACTGGCAGGAATACTGTTGAAACTTCATACCACGCCATCAACCGCTACGAAGGTGACGCCTGGTGAGATGATGTTCGGCAGAAGACTTCGCACAGCTTTGGACATGCTCTCTCCATTTGACAAAAAAAGGGAGACCTTGGACCTGACAACGCCTGGCAACTCCAGAGAGCTCCAGGTAGTGAACACTGTCAGAATGAGGAACTACCGAGCCTCAGGCCCTAAATGGATTTTGGCTGAGGTCATACAAAAAACTGGCCCTTTGTCATATGTGGTAAAGGAGCTCAACCTTGGCCTGCACCACAGAAGGCACATTGACCAACTTTTTAAGGTCCCTAACAAGGAGTTGTCGGTTAGGTCGCGTATCAGCCTGCATCCTGAGGTACAGGAGCCAGAGGAGGTGTCAGAGGATCCCGAACTAGATTAGCCTAAGCTTGATGGAACTGAGCCAGATTTGCCTGACCATGATCCTGAGCCAGATCAGCTTGGGAGAGATGAGCCAGATCTGCCGCCGGGGACTGCATTACCTTCCGAGGCGCACATCTTAAGAAGACCGCGGAGGAAGTGCGTGCTTGAAGGAGGTAAAAACAGATACCGCGAAAGCATCGCTGAAGCCTCTGTAATCGACGGTTTAGACTAAAAGAAACTCATTTGATGATAGATGATTGATTATTTGTATTTTAATAATCATTTCATCTTAAATGGAATTTTCTTTGGGGGGAGAGGTGTTATATACCCCTCCTGTGCAGAAGGTTTAACAGATGTTATTTGATTGAGTTCAAGCTGGTGATCATTAGATTAACCTGTTTTTGTAATTCTGTATTTGCAATTAATAAATTGTATTTATTTGACATTGTGTTCATTGAAAACATGAAACTTACCTATACACTTATGAAATATATAGTAAGGGAAATATAGCGATCGTGGAAATTTTCGACTTTCGGTTTGCAACGAAATATTAGTGTAACCTGAAATAGCCAAGTACCAGGAAAATGTGTGTCAACATGAGTTGTACCAGATTTTCCGGTGTGGATCTTTTACCCAGCACCATATCTAGTTCATCCTTCTCCCAAGTGAATTTCTTGCATGCGAAGAAAGCATGTTTCACTGTTTCATCCAATGGACCGCAGGTGGTACATAATGATCCTTCTTCCAGCTTGAACCGGTAGAGATATGCCCTGAAGCAGCCATGTCCAGAGAGCAGTTGAGTAAGGAAATAATCAACCTTTCCATGTGTGCGGGTCACCCACGATGCGATATCTGGTATCAGAGGGTTAGTCCACCTTCCAGAAGATGATGAGTCCCAGCGCCTCTGCCATCTGCGAAGAGTTTCCTTTCTCTCGTCTTTTGCTATCGTTAGCCAGTGTGCTTCTGGCGCTTCCCGTTTTCTGCGTAGATTCTTCCACGCTCTTCGGCCAGTAGGTCTATCGGAGTCCTATCGGCGATGATGCACACGGCATCATACGACACGGTGAGAAATGCTTTAGCGACGCGTAAGGCATTTCTTCGATGCGCACTAATCACCTTACGAGAATATGACCTCGCTTGGAAGGCATGCAACCAAATTGGAGCAGCATACAAAAGCACCGAGTTGGTAACATTAGCAAGGAGCCTTCTCCGGCTTTGCGTGGGCCTACCAATATTTGGCATGATTCCAGCCTGTGCGTTCGCAACTTTCACTGCTTTCATGCTGACTACCTGCAACAATCTGCCTACCTCATCCTGGCATCAATCTGCACACATAGGTATTTAATGGAGGGCTTTGAGAGGATGTCAATCTCTCCAACGGTCAAATTGATTCTTTCCCTCACTTTCCTGTTGGTAATAAGTACAGCCTCAGTCTTGTGATCAGCCAGTTGTATATAAACATAAATACAGTCCAAATACAAATCAAATCAAAATTTAACATAATATAATGAAAATACATACCATATTTACATTTTCAGATAATTATTGGATCATACTCAATAATTTTTATATAACTGACAATATGAAGACAGCTAAATGTATGAAAGAACAGTATAGATTATTATCGGTTATTTCATAACAATTCAAAATAAAATTCCTTTGGGTAAGCGAATATTGAAAGAATTTAAATGTATCATTAATTTGGGTAATTGATTCTATTTCCAGCAACTCATAAATTGAGTTTTTTATCGGTAAATATTTGGAAAGGTATTTGTTTCTAAAGCTATTGTACATGGGGCAGGTGATGAAAATATGATCTATTGTTTCCAACTCATTTCTATTGCAAATGGGGCATACTTCTCTACTATCTATTGTCTGAATTTTTCTGTTTGCTTTAAAGCGGTGTATATTCACATTGCTAACTCTTAACTGACTTACTGATCTCAGTATTGACTTGCCAGGAAATGTATGGTTGAGCCTGACCTAACGGGCTTATTACTCTATATTTAGGATTATAGCATGAGTTCATTGTTTGCTCGATGTCCTTGCTTAAACAATGATTAGTGAACTTCTCCAGCTGATCATTTACCGATTTATTTAATAAATAAAAGACTCTGAGGGTAAATAGACTCTGAGCCAACCATACTTCGTCCGCACCAATCAACAGAAGAAATTGCCGCAGATGTACTGCCCAGTTGTAATGAAGTGGGTCTGAACTTTCCGACGCTAACATTTCAATTAAGCATTTCCAAGTTAGCCTTTCATCTGGCATCAAAAGCAGTTTTCCCACCATCTAAGCATCATCTGAAACAGCAGAACTTGGATTCGATCAACGCCTACCTCCAAACGAACATAGTGATCCGTGGTGTTAATCGGCCAATGGGAAACGTTTTTTTAAAATTGCTTTTGGACACATTCCAGATTATTTGCTTACAATGGCGCCCATAGTTCCGCTCCATACATCAGGGTTGAGCGAGCGATCGGTTCAAAGATCTTCTTTATTTTCAATGAGTCGTTTTTGAACCGACATAATTTGCCAATTACCCTAGATGCAGCATACCTAACTTTATTTATAATATGCTTGTTTGCTTTGGAAAACCTGCAGGTACTCGAAATTCTGATACCTGGATAGTCGTAGCTCTGCACACATTCAAGAATGTAATTTTTGTACTTAAAGTTGACTACTTTTGACTTTAGGTGATTTACTAAAAATTACTATTTTAGTTTTATTTGGATTGAGTGTGAGGTTATTTTCAGAACAGTAGTTATCTAAAGATCGGAGTACTTTCCTAAGTTCGCTTGCTGAATCTGCAAAAAGAACGGCATCGTCCGCAGAACGAAGCCCTGAGAGGTGCGTTTCGCTGCCTACTCTTTTGTAGCCCTAGGACTCCATCATTCTCAAGAAACCTCAGCATATCAGCTGTATATAGGTTAAACATCAGCGAGGTAAGGGATTCCCCCAGAAAAACTCCTTCCGTTATCTCAATTTCCTCGCTTAGCGTGCTTACCACATTGGTTTTCATTTTGGCATTCATGGTTATCATATAGTGCTCTATATGATAACCATGATAGCCAAAATGGTTAACATTATTAAATCACTAGTGATTTAATAATGTTAAACATTTTTGTGCTTTTTGTGCAATTCAACTTCGTGTCTTTGGAGTCAAAAGCTCGACGAAAGTCCACAAATAATCCGTAAGCATTCTTTCCTTTTCCTTTTATACATGAAGAAACAACATAGTTTAGGACAAACAGGTTGTCCAGCGTACTTCTTCCTTTTTTAAAACCTGACTGTTCTTCAGGAAGTAGTCTTCTCTCTTCTATCCAGGGCTCTCTCCTGTTAAGCAAGATCGTGGTAAAAATTTTTGTTGTAATTAACAGTGCCATTCCCCTGTAGTTTAATATATCCTTTTTGCTTCCCTTCTTATGGATCAATTTTATCATTAAGGTTGACCATGACATGGGCATCTGCTCCTTTTGGAAAATCAAGTTAAACATATTTAATAAATAGTGAGTCCAGGCTTATAGGGGGTTATATACTTACAGAATTCATAACTAATCCCATCCACTCCGGCCGCCTTTCTAGATTTCAGTGAGCTCAAAACATTTCTTAATGTTATGTCGGTATCGAAAATTGGGTTCACTATTGTAGTGTGGAAGTGAAAATAACTTTCTCGCGGAGGATATAGCGTGGAATAAAATTCTCACCATTTCTCAACAAAAATTTCATTCTTAGGCTTGGTCTTTCTATTTCTTTTCCTGATCTCAGTCCAGAATTTCTGTAGAGTTCCTTGTATTTGCCAAGAAGTCAAGGGAGTTTTTAAAATAATCTATTATTGCTTTTTTTAATAAAATTGATGTAATCCTTTTTGCAGCGATGTTTGGCTGTTAGCAATATATCAGTAGAGCAGTTGTTTCTCTATAATCTATAAAGCGATTTCGCCGTTTTCCTTTTTAAATGGCATTCCGCGCTGTACCTGGGATGTTTGGGTATGAATGCGTTTGAATTTTTACTTCCGCTAACTATCATTCCTGAATGGGAGGCCGCGTAGATTTTATTTTACTATTTTAGAATTAAAATTAAAATACTTTTTTTTATTTGAGTATTTTAGAATTAAAAGGAAAATAAAAATATGATTTACTTTATTTTAATTTATTTTATTTTCAATTGTATTTGAAATACTTTTATTTTAAACAATATCCAGGTCTGATTAGAACTATAGATTGTGCTTTAGTAAAATAAAATTAACATTAGAAAAAAACATTTTATAAAAAAAATTAAACCGACTTCGAAAACTAGGAACCAGTAAAAATAAATGCACTGAAAAGTATGAAATAATTACCTTCTGATTTTTATGAATACGCAGCAAAATTGAAAATCGTTTGAAAAGCGGAAAAATGCATTAAAACGGATACTTTTATTTTGATTAGTACGAATACATACTAACTGTTAATAAAAATTATTAAATTAAAATATTAAATACCATGTTCAATACATCACAATCTTTTCGGAGGCGGCGCAAAATTTAAAATTGTTAACACTAAAAATTAGGAAAATCTTAAAATTATCTATAGATTTTCTATTTTACGCCGCCTCCGAAAAGATTGTTAATTATTGAACATGGTATTTAATATTTTAATTTAATAATTTTTATTAACAGTTAGTATGTATTCGTACTAATCAAAATAAAAGTATCCGTTTTAATGCATTTTTCCGCTTTTCAAACGATTTTCAATTTTGCTGCGTTTTCATAAAAATCAGAAGGTAATTATTTCATTCTTTTCAGTGCATTTATTTTTACTGGTTCCTAGTTTTCGAAGTCGGTTTAATTTTTTTTATAAAATGTATTTTAGTTCATACTTTTTAGCGGCGGAAGATAATTTCTAATATAAGGCGGAAGGAAGCAATGCGTTAATTTCTAAAATAAATTCGGTATGCTTTTTTTTATTTTAGATTTTAAGTGCATTTTGAACTGATTTTGGGTTTTCGAAGTGGTTTTTTTTTGTTTATTTACTTATTTTATTTTTTATTTGGTACCCCTCTTTAGATACTACAAGTGAGTTTGGTTCATTAGTTGGTTGTTCTATCCATGGTGGGAAGGGCGAGATCTATTCCGTGGGTCCCTAGCGAAATTAAAGTCAGCCCACCCAGGTAGCGCTGTACCATGTTCGTCTATCCCGGCTCTTTATATTATAATTATATCAATTTTAATCAACTTTGTATTATAATAGTCACATTATCAATTTTATGAATATGCACAGAAAATTGAAAATCGTTTGCGGTAGGTGCAGTACACACCTTTCAACACCCTGTCTACTTTGATTTTTTGTAAAGACCAATGTTCCATCGGGAAGACACATAAAACTTTTTTTCCACAATGACAATATTTTTCCTTTGCGGAATATTGTCTTCGGTACTTGTTTATTACATACATACATCTGTGTTCCGAGAGGAGGTGTTCAGTTTTGCTTGGCTGTAACATGAATCCGGCAACTTCAAGATGTCGTAGGTATGCTATTGAACAGTTGGGATTTTGGCCGTTTTTCGACCAGTTTTATTGGTCAATATAATACACCACATATTCGTTTGTTATTTCGGTAGCTGAGAATATGACTGCCTCGAAATGGAAACAATTTTTGACAAATGACTATCTTCAAGATTTTCGTCTCTAGACTCTCTTATCTAGTGCCACCCTAGGGACGTTATCGTAACTTAAAGAAAAATATTAGACAATTCACCGTCATGGATGGAATTGGAGATGAAAGAAAATAATAATAAATTTTTTTATCGGGACGTATTTATTTCATGATTGGAATAATAATAAGTCCATATTGTGGACATATCCATAATATTTTTCTTAATTTTCAAACCAAATTTAAGCTTAGTTAATAGTCATTTGTTATCTCAAAAACAATAATTTGGCACTTCCAGCAATTTTCATCTAAACACCTCAATAGTTGCAGAAACATAATTAAATACCGATAATAGTAATCTGGATTACATAACAAAAGTGTCACTCCATAGTGAAGAATCCGCACAAGATTATATGATTACATTGTATATTAACATCCGACAGTGATCGAGTGTATCCGGAAGCTGACAGAGGTGCCTGAATCCTTTGTTAAGGCCTCTAATCAACTGAAAAAGAGTATTGAATTCCTTTTTAATGTGCACAGCGAGTGGAAGTCGGAAATCAAAAACTAATTTGAAACAATTATGGCTACGATTTTACTTTTAAAAAGGGTTATTAATGCTCGGCCTTTCTTTAAATTCTATGAATTTTGTGGTTTTACGATTATGCTGTCCATCCGTCTTTTAGACATTCATTTAGGATTTTTTACTGTTATCGTTGTTTAATGTGCTTTAATCTTCTTAAATATATAAAAAAAATCTTTTAAGCAACCCAAAAAAATGTTCTTGAGTTTTATTTCTTGGCAAAATTTTCCAGGAACAGGGTCGAAACAACAATAACTCTGTCGGAACAAAAAGAAGTGTTCCATTTTTCAGAAAACGACAGCGATATTCCACTGATATTATATATCTTTATTAAAATCTATTGTTGAAAATTTATTTAAGGTTATTGTTGTGGCCAACACACTTTAAATTATTTCTAAAATTATTTTCAATTATTTCTAAATGAATGAAAATTGTATTTCCCAGTTATATTCAATTTTTAATATTAATTTTAGTAATATTAAGTCATTACGAAGCTGAAGCGCTACGAAGATTTCGGGAGACTTCGGGCCACTTCGGGAGCCCTCGGCTCTTTTCGTTAACCACATGTTTTAAAAAAAAAAAATCTGGTGTGTGGGCGCAGCACACAACTTTCACTTACCAACTTACTTAGATTAGAGATTGATGTGTTTTGTTAATTGCCACTTCTCAAAGTCAGACATTTTTCCACATTAATTTCTTATTTTTGTTTTTATTTGCTCTATAAAAAACACTAATTTTTTTTATTATTAAATAAAAGTTTTTACTTGTGATAATTCTGCAATGCGAGCATAATACTCCATCGCGCCTGATTTTATAATTCTCTATTTAGTCGTTGAAAACTTCATTTAGTTACCATAAAACAAATAATTTCCTTAAAATAAACAGAACGGCTTTAATTATGAACAATGGTCTGTCATTAAAGCCGTACTCCGCATACGTGGGCTTAAGGTGTTTTATTAGTTGACGGAATATTTTTCTTTTTTTCTCCTCTATATGTTTACTTGATTTTTTTCATATTTCATATTTAGCCATTTCTTATTTTTAGACCTAACGTTAATTCCATATAAACAAAAACAAAGACACTTTATAGTAAACAAAAAATGGCCTTTCCCCATTTAACCCCCTTTAGAACATTTTAATAATCATAAAGCTTACCAGATATTAAAGAACACATAATTTTCATTAAACATGACGAATTTGACCAAAATCATTAAAGTCGTTTTTGATTAATTAAAAAAGACACCTGAAAATGATACAAAATTTAATAAGTAAAGTGCCCCCTCCGCTTTATCAATTTTGATGAAACTTTTGCAGTCATATCTCGGTTATATTAATAGATCAAATACTCAGTTTAATCAAAATCGTTAGATCCGTTTTTGGGAAAATCGAAAAAAACGTAAAAAGTTATTAAATAAAATACCCCCTCTGTTTGACCAATTTTGATGAAATTTTTGCTGTCACATCGCGGGCATATACATACACTAAATACCCAATTTCAGGTTTGCACGGTTTATAGTTTTTGAGCTAGTCTGTTCACACACACAGTGCAATATGAATATTATAAAATTAATTTGAATTATTGTGACTGATATATATAAATGTTTTTAGTTGTTTCCTGAAGATGGGACAGGTGTCTCGAAACGTTGAAAAATGAAAAATAAATAAAAAACTATTATTGGAAGTGTTATTTTTCATTAAACTTGAATTAAAAATAATAATAAATAACTTCCGTTAAAATTATTAAAAAAGTGAATAATAATAGAAACAAAATAAAAAATCTGGTGCGATGCGCGCAACACACAACTTTCACTTACGAACTTACTTAGGTTAGAAATCGACGTGTTTCGATAATATGTAAACTTCACACATTTTTCCACATTAAGTATATACTTATATTTGTATATCTCCATAAGTTATAGAGTATCTGTATAGCAAAATTTGGTAGTTCTCAGCACTTTTCGATTCATTATTGCTAATTTATTTATGAAGGGACTAATTTCATCAACAGTCGAGTTTTTTTTTTACTGCTTGCTTGTTTTTTACTATGAGTTGCTTTTAGTAAATACATCGTGAAGGTGAATCGATAGGTGTATTTACGTCTCTTATGCCTTTCTGGAAATCAAGAACGATTATGTTCCTCTAAAATCGCTTTATAGTGTTTTCAAAAATTTAATATGGAACAAAAGTTTCTAGACTAAAATATGCCTATATTAATTATAGACTATTATCTTATACCGTATTTTTACACACCTGCGATGCTTCAAAAATTTGAGCATCACGTATTTACTCTTTTAAGTAACATCAATCGTTTTATACGGTTAATAAAATGTTGGCTGTCACATATACATACATCAAAAACCCAGTTTGATCAAAATCGTTAAAGCCGTTTTTGAGTAAAAAAAAAAAACACGTGAAAATGGGACAAAATTTATTAAGTAAAGTGCCCCCTTCAATTGATCAATATTGATAATATTTTAGCTGCCACATCGCGGGCATATGCATACACCAAATACCGAGTTTGGTCAAAATCGTTAAAACCGTTTTTGAGTAAATAAAAAAACACGTGAAAATGATACAACATTTATTAAGTTCACACACACACGCAGACACCCACACACACACACACACAGACCATTTTGCGGGGCTTGGTTAATTGGACTCAGGGAACCCCAAAACGTGTATTTCCGTTGAAAACCGGAAGTCGAAAATTTTCACTTTCCTTACTATATATTTCATATAGGTGTAGGTAAGTGAAAGTAAAAAAAAAATAAAAGAAAATCTTTCAAGCATCGTTTTAGAGAAATAAGACGTTTTTGAAAAACCTTAAATTGCGTGTTTTTTTATTATTTTTTTAATTTAATTTTTTTACTACTCCCATGAACATTTTTTGTTGCTTTTATATTTACCTGTATGCTGGATTCTAATCAACATTTAAAAGAAATCTATCAGGCACCATTTTTAAAAAATCTGGTGCGTGCGCGCAACACACAACTTTCACTTACCAACTTACTTAAATTAGAACTTAATGCGTTTTGTTAATTGCCACTTCTCAAATGAACAGAACATCTTTAATAATAACGCATTGGGTTGTCATTAAATGCATACGGCGCATGCATGAGCTCAAGGTGCTTTATGAGTTGACGGATTATTTTTCTTCTTTTCTCCTGTATATGTTTACTTGATTTTCTTCATATATCATATTTAGCCATTTCTTATTTTTAGGCGTGATGACAGACAGTTCATTTCTCAATATAAACTAAAACAAAGGTACTTTATAGGAAAACAAAAAAGGCCCCTTCCCCACTTAAGCCCTCTCAGAACATTTTAATAATGATAAAGCTTACCTGATATTAAATAACAAATAATTTTCATTAAACATAACGAATTTGATAAAAATCGTTAAAGCTGTTTTTGAGATAATCGATCAAAAAGGTAAAAATTGGAAAAAATTTATGAAATAAAGTCCCCCCTCCTGTAGATCAATTTTGATGAAATTTTTACAGTCTTATCTCGGGCATATAAATACATCAAATACAAAGTTTGATCAAAATCGTTAAAGCCTTTTTTGAGTAAATAAAAAAAACACGTGAAAATGATACAAAATTTATTAAGTAAAGTCCCCCCTCCAGTTGATCAATTTTGATGAAGTTTTTACAGTCATATCTCGGGCATATAGATAGATCAAATACTCAGTTTAATCAAAATCGTTAGAGCCGTTTTTGAGAAAATCGAAAAAAACTTAAAAAGTTCTTAAGTAAAGTACCCCCTTCCTTTGAGTAAATTTGATGAAATTTTTGCTGTCACATCGCGGGCATATACATACTCTAAATACCAAATTTCAGGTTCACAGGTTTTATAGTTTTTGAGCTAGTCTGTTCACATACACACACACACACACACACACACACACACACACACACACACACACACACACACACACACACACACACACACACACACAGACACACACACACACACAGACCATTTCGCGGGACTTGGTTATTTCGACTCAGGGGACCCCAAAACGTGTATTTCCGTTGAAAACCGGAAGTCGAAATTTTTCTCGATCGCAATACTTCCACTTACTATATATTTCATATATAGGTAAGTGAAAGTAAAAACATAATAAATGAATATAATGAAAAATGGTTACCTTTAAAAAAAGTTGAACTAAATAAAAAATTGAATAAATTCATAATTAAACCTAACATAAATAAAATATTAATTAATAAGTTGATTAATAAGGATAATAACAATAAACTAACATCCTTACAAGCTACAAGTATAAAACTAGAGAACCAAGTTAAAAACAATAGTAATTATAATGATACAGAAATTGAAAATTTAGAAAAATATAAAAAATTATTTAAAATAAATAACAGGATAATAAATAAAACAAAAGTAGAGATACCAAATAACATTTTAAACTTGTTAGCACTGGGGGATAATTTCAATGTTGATTTTGAAAAGAAAGACAAAGAAATTGTTAAAATAATTACCGACATAGAAAATATTTTTGATCATATATCATCGACCATGGCCGGGAATCGAACCCAGGTCCTCTGCATCTAATGCATTAAAACGGATACTTTTATTTTGATTAGTACGAATACATACTAACTGTTAATAAAAATTATTAAATTAAAATATTAAATACCATGTTCAATAATTAACAATCTTTTCGGAGGCGGCGTAAAATAGAAAATCTATAGATAATTTTAAGATTTTCCTAATTTTTAGTGTTAACAATTTTAAATTTTGCGCCGCCTCCGAAAAGATTGTGATGTATTGAACATGGTATTTAATATTTTAATTTAATAATTTTTATTAACAGTTAGTATGTATTCGTACTAATCAAAATAAAAGTATCCGTTTTAATGCATTTTTCCGCTTTTCAAACGATTTTCAATTTTGCTGCGTATTCATAAAAATCAGAAGGTAATTATTTCATACTTTTCAGTGCATTTATTTTTACTGGTTCCTAGTTTTCGAAGTCGGTTTAATTTTTTTTATAAAATGTTTTTTTCTAATGTTAATTTTATTTTACTAAAGCACAATCTATAGTTCTAATCAGACCTGGATATTGTTTAAAATAAAAGTATTTCAAATACAATTGAAAATAAAATAAATTAAATTAAAATAAAGTAAATCATATTTTTATTTTCCTTTTAATTCTAAAATACTCAAATAAAAAAAAGTATTTTAATTTTAATTCTAAAATAGTAAAATAAAATCTACGCGGCCTCCCATTCAGGAATGATAGTTAGCGGAAGTAAAAATTCAAACGCATTCATACCCAAACATCCCAGGTACAGCGCGGAATGCCATTTAAAAAGGAAAACGGCGAAATCGCTTTATAGATTATAGAGAAACAACTGCTCTACTGATATATTGCTAACAGCCAAACATCGCTGCAAAAAGGATTACATCAATTTTATTAAAAAAAGCAATAATAGATTATTTTAAAAACTCCCTTGACTTCTTGGCAAATACAAGGAACTCTACAGAAATTCTGGACTGAGATCAGGAAAAGAAATAGAAAGACCAAGCCTAAGAATGAAATTTTTGTTGAGAAATGGTGAGAATTTTATTCCACGCTATATCCTCCGCGAGAAAGTTATTTTCACTTCCACACTACAATAGTGAACCCAATTTTCGATACCGACATAACATTAAGAAATGTTTTGAGCTCACTGAAATCTAGAAAGGCGGCCGGAGTGGATGGGATTAGTTATGAATTCTGTAAGTATATAACCCCAGCCTGGACTCACTATTTATTAAATATGTTTAACTTGATTTTCCAAAAGGAGCAGATGCCCATGTCATGGTCAACCTTGATGATAAAATTGATCCATAAGAAGGGAAGCAAAAAGGATATATTAAACTACAGGGGAATGGCACTGTTAATTACAACAAAAATTTTTACCACGATCTTGCTTAACAGGAGAGAGCCCTGGATAGAAGAGAGAAGACTACTTCCTGAAGAACAGTCAGGTTTTAAAAAAGGAAGAAGTACGCTGGACAACCTGTTTGTCCTAAACTATGTTGTTTCTTCATGTATAAAAGGAAAAGGAAAGAATGCTTACGGATTATTTGTGGACTTTCGTCGAGCTTTTGACTCCAAAGACACGAAGTTGAATTGCACAAAAAGCACAAAAATGTTGAACATTATTAAATCACTAGTGATTTAATAATGTTAACCATTTTGGCTATCATGGTTATCATATAGAGCACTATATGATAACCATGAATGCCAAAATGAAAACCAATGTGGTAAGCACGCTAAGCGAGGAAATTGAGATAACGGAAGGAGTTTTTCTGGGGGAATCCCTTACCTCGCTGATGTTTAACCTATATACAGCTGATATGCTGAGGTTTCTTGAGAATGATGGAGTCCTAGGGCTACAAAAGAGTAGGCAGCAAAACGCACCTCTCAGGGCTTCGTTCTGCGGACGATGCCGTTCTTTTTGCAGATTCAGCAAGCGAACTTAGGAAAGTACTCCGATCTTTAGATAACTACTGTTCTGAAAATAACCTCACACTCAATCCAAATAAAACTAAAATAGTAATTTTTAGTAAATCACCTAAAGTCAAAAGTAGTCAACTTTAAGTACAAAAATTACATTCTTGAATGTGTGCAGAGCTACGACTATCCAGGTATCAGAATTTCGAGTACCTGCAGGTTTTCCAAAGCAAACAAGCATATTATAAATAAAGTTAGGTATGCTGCATCTAGGGTAATTGGCAAATTATGTCGGTTCAAAAACGACTCATTGAAAATAAAGAAGACCTTTGAACCGATCGCTCGCTCAACCCTGATGTATGGAGCGGAACTATGGGCGCCATTGTAAGCAAATAATCTGGAATGTGTCCAAAAGCAATTTTAAAAAAACGTTTCCCATTGGCCGATTAACACCACGGATCACTATGTTCGTTTGGAGGTAGGCGTTGATCGAATCCAAGTTCTGCTGTTTCAGATGATGCTTAGATGGTGGGAAAACTGCTTTTGATGCCAGATGAAAGGCTAACTTGGAAATGCTTAATTGAAATGTTAGCGTCGGAAAGTTCAGACCCACTTCATTACAACTGGGCAGTACATCTGCTGCAATTTCTTCTGTTGATTGGTGCGGACGAAGTATGGTTGGCTCAGAGTCTATTTACCCTCAGAGTCTTTTATTTATTAAATAAATCGGTAAATGATCAGCTGGAGAAGTTCACTAATCATTGTTTAAGCAAGGACATCGAGCAAACAATGAACTCATGCTATAATCCTAAATATAGAGTAATAAGCCCGTTAGGTCAGGCTCAACCATACATTTCCTGGCAAGTCAATACTGAGATCAGTAAGTCAGTTAAGAGTTAGCAATGTGAATATACACCGCTTTAAAGCAAACAGAAAAATTCAGACAATAGATAGTAGAGAAGTATGCCCCATTTGCAATAGAAATGAGTTGGAAACAATAGATCATATTTTCATCACCTGCCCCATGTACAATAGCTTTAGAAACAAATACCTTTCCAAATATTTACCGATAAAAAACTCAATTTATGAGTTGCTGGAAATAGAATCAATTACCCAAATTAATGATACATTTAAATTCTTTCAATATTCGCTTACCCAAAGGAATTTTATTTTGAATTGTTATGAAATAACCGATAATAATCTATACTGTTCTTTCATACATTTAGCTGTCTTCATATTGTCAGTTATATAAAAATTATTGAGTATGATCCAATAATTATCTGAAAATGTAAATATGGTATGTATTTTCATTATATTATGTTAAATTTTGATTTGATTTGTATTTGGACTGTATTTATGTTTATATACAACTGGCTGATCACAAGACTGAGGCTGTACTTATTACCAACAGGAAAGTGAGGGAAAGAATCAATTTGACCGTTGGAGAGATTGACATCCTCTCAAAGCCCTCCATTAAATACCTATGTGTGCAGATTGATGCCAGGATGAGGTAGGCAGATTGTTGCAGGTAGTCAGCATGAAAGCAGTGAAAGTTGCGAACGCACAGGCTGGAATCATGCCAAATATTGGTAGGCCCACGCAAAGCCGGAGAAGGCTCCTTGCTAATGTTACCAACTCGGTGCTTTTGTATGCTGCTCCAATTTGGTTGCATGCCTTCCAAGCGAGGTCATATTCTCGTAAGGTGATTAGTGCGCATCGAAGAAATGCCTTACGCGTCGCTAAAGCATTTCTCACCGTGTCGTATGATGCCGTGTGCATCATCGCCGATAGGACTCCGATAGACCTACTGGCCGAAGAGCGTGGAAGAATCTACGCAGAAAACGGGAAGCGCCAGAAGCACACTGGCTAACGATAGCAAAAGACGAGAGAAAGGAAACTCTTCGCAGATGGCAGAGGCGCTGGGACTCATCATCTTCTGGAAGGTGGACTAACCCTCTGATACCAGATATCGCATCGTGGGTGACCCGCACACATGGAAAGGTTGATTATTTCCTTACTCAACTGCTCTCTGGACATGGCTGCTTCAGGGCATATCTCTACCGGTTCAAGCTGGAAGAAGGATCATTATGTACCACCTGCGGTCCATTGGATGAAACAGTGGAACATGCTTTCTTCGCATGCAAGAAATTCACTTGGGAGAAGGATGAACTAGATATGGTGCTGGGTAAAAGATCCACACCGGAAAATCTGGTACAACTCATGTTGACACACATTTTCCTGGTACTTGGCTATTTCAGGTTACACTAATATTTCGTTGCAAACCGAAAGTCGAAAATTTCCACGATCGCTATATTTCCCTTACTATATATTTCATAAGTGTATAGGTAAGTTTCATGTTTTCAATGAACACAATGTCAAATAAATACAATTTATTAATTGCAAAAATTACAAAAACAGGTTAATCTAATGATCACCAGCTTGAACTCAATCAAATAACATCTGTTAAACCTTCTGCACAGGAGGGGTATATAACATCTCTCCCCCCAAAGAAAATTCCATTTAAGATGAAATGATTATTAAAATACAAATAATCAATCATCTATCATCAAATGAGTTTCTTTTAGTCTAAACCGTCGATTACAGAGGCTTCAGCGATGCTTTTGCGGTATCTGTTTTTACCTCCTTCAAGCACGCACTTCCTCCGCGGTCTTCTTAAGATGTGCGCCTCGGAAGGTAATGCAGTCCCCGGCGGCAGATCTGGCTCATCTCTCCCAAGCTGATCTGGCTCAGGATCATGGTCAGGCAAATCTGGCTCAGTTCCATCAAGCTTAGGCTAATCTAGTTCGGGATCCTCTGACACCTCCTCTGGCTCCTGTACCTCAGGATGCAGGCTGATACGCGACCTAACCGACAACTCCTTGTTAGGGACCTTAAAAAGTTGGTCAATGTGCCTTCTGTGGTGCAGGCCAAGGTTGAGCTCCTTTACCACATATGACAAAGGGCCAGTTTTTGTATGACCTCAGCCAAAATCCATTTAGGGCCTGAGGCTCGGTAGTTCCTCATTCTGGCAGTGTTCACTACCTGGAGCTCTCTGGAGTTGCCAGGCGTTGTCAGGTCCAAGGTCTCCCTTTTTTTGTCAAATGGAGAGAGCATGTCCAAAGCTGTGCGAAGTCTTCTGCCGAACATCATCTCACCAGGCGTCACCTTCGTAGCGGTTGATGGCGTGGTATGAAGTTTCAACAGTATTCCTGCCAGTTTGATTTCCCAGTCACCTTCACTTAGCTTCTTAAGGCTGGACTTAACGGATTGGACTGTTCGCTCCGCTTGGCCATTAGAGCTCGGGTGAAATGGTGCTGTAAATATGCTCTTTATTCCATTCAATTTAAAAAAAATCTTGTACCTCGTTAGATTTGAACGAAGTCCCATTGTCTGATACAATATATTGAGGGAGTCCGAATGTAGCAAAGAGTTTCCTTAATTCTGAGATTACATATTTCGAATCAGTCGTTGGAACTCGTCGAACTTCGGTCCATTTTGTAGTAGAATCTACGACGATTAAAAAATATTGTTTTTGGTAAGGCCCCGCGAAGTCCATGTGAAGTCTTGTCCAAGGTTGTTCCGGTACTTTCCAGTTAAGAGTAGGAGCCCTTGGAGGATTGCTTCTGATTTCTTGACAAGAGTCGCATGAGTTAACGAGGACTTCAATTTGATTGTCAAAGCCAGGCCACCAGACGTGAGACCTGGCTAAAGCCTTAGTGGCCACAATTCCCGGGTGGTTTGCATGAAGAAATTTTAACATGTCGTTTCGGAGGCTTTTGGGGACGACAACTCGATCACCCCAAAGCAAGCAATTTCTGTGAATTGAAAGTTCATTTCTTTTCAACCAAAAATTATGAAATTGATCTGGTATCTTTGAGGGCCAACCATTCTTAATCCAGGCTGAAACTTGTTTTAAAATGGGATCTTTGGCTGTGGCCTCCGCTATCTCAGTCGCACTAATGGGACACCTAGTTATTCCTTCAAGCATCATTACAGAAAGAGGTTCTTCTTTAATTTTATTTTTTAGTGGTTGCCTTGAGAGAAGGTCAACATTCCGATGCTGTGCAGCCGGTCGATATCTCAATTCGTAGCCGTAAGAGTCTAGGATTTGACGGTAGCGTTTGTGCTTCATGGAGACGACATCAGGCATCCTCTTATGTGGATTGAAAATTCCCAAAAGCGGCTTATGGTCCGTGTAAAGTATGAATTTACGGCCCAATAGGTATTGATGGTAGGTTTTAACGGCATGGAGAAGTCCCAAAGCCTCCCGATCCAGCTGAGAATAATTTCTCTGGGTCTTGGTTAGCGTATGTGAGCAATAAGCCACTGGGTGCTCTTGGCCTTGCTCATCTAGGTGAGCCAGAATTCCTCCGACTCCATATGGAGAAGCATCAGCACAAACGATGATGGGTTTTCTGTCATCGAAATGCGTTAAAATAGGAGCTTCTATTAACTTTTGTTTTAAAAGTTCAAATGATTGCTGATGTACTTCCGACCACTTCCATGACTGATTTTTGTCTAAGAGTCTATGTAAGGGTTCAGCTATTACAGAGCGATCAGGAATAAATTTGGCATAGAAGTTTATTCCACCCAAAAATATTTGTAGTTCTTCCTTATTTCTTGGAGGAGGTATGTTTGCAATTGCTTCTATCTTCTTCTTCAGGGGTTTGACGCCCATTTTGTCTATGCTGTAACCCAAGAATTCCATTGAAGTGACACCAAAAACGGATTTATCATAATTTATTCTAAGGTTAGAGTCTTCTAAACGTTTAAGAACTTCTATAAGTCGTTCATCATGCTCTTTTACAGATTTACCTTAAATTTTTATATTATCAAGATAGGCAAAAACACCAGGAATGCCTTGAAGGCGTGACTCAATGAATTTTTGAAAGATCCTAGGGGCCAGACTGAGCCCATCTAATAACCTATGGACTTCAAATAATCCAATTGGAGTACTAATAGTCAGTAATTTAGCAGTTTCTTCATCCACCTTGAGCTGCTTATATGCATCCCGGAGATCTATCAGTGAAAATATGATACCCCCATTAAGAGTGGCAAGGGCCTCCGCAACAGTTGGTAAGGGATATTCTGAGTCCTTAATAGCCGGATTAACAGTATGTTTGTAATCGCCGAGGACCCTTACCTGGCCATTCTGCTTCTGGACAAAGTGAGCAGGAGTAGCCCAGTCCGACTGGTCGACAGGTCGTAGCATCTTCTGGTTCACCATCCATTGAAGAGCTGAAGTGGCAGAATCTTTAAATGCATAGGGAACCCGTCGAGCTTTGCAAAATTTAGGAAGAGCCCCTTCCTTAATTTAAACATGAATTGGTGAGCCGCTATGCCCCTCTAAAGTTTTAAGAGTAAGAGTAGGAAATTGTTTTAATATGTCAGAATAATGATTTCCAGCCTCTAGTTGAACAGATTTTATTCCTTTTATGGTTATGCCTAAAGGTTGGAACCAGTTTCTCCCTAAGAGGTTAGGTCCATCTTCTTCGTTCAATACAACGAGAGGTAGCATTCCCATATATGAGCCATACTCTACTCGAACGTGGATCTGCCCGAGAATTTTCAAAGGGCGCTTCCCATAAGCTAGCAAAGAAACGGAACAATGATCCCAGTTAGGCTCTTTGTTAGGCCATAATTTTTGGTACGTTAATTTGTTTATTAAAGTTTAATGAGCTCCATTATCTACATCAAAATTAACAACTATTGAATTTACCTTTACTTTAGTGGAAAATTCTTGATCTTTATTAATATTTTTAGTAATATGAAAAACATATTGTGTATCTTCCTCATAAGTATTTTCTTCGATAAGGTTAGTATTCTGTTTTTGATTTTTAAATTTTTGTAGGTTGCCTTGTTTTCCTCTACAAACAGATTCTAGATGTCCTATTTTACTACAGACCTTGCAAACATGCTCCTTAAAATAGCAATCAGGTGCTAAGTGATTGGCCCTATTGCATCGATAACATCTAGGGTTCTTTATGGAATTAGAACTAAAGCCTTTGACTTTATAAATAGATTGTTCCTCACCTTTCAATAACTTCTGTTGTTTTTCTGTTGATTCCATGCTTGTTGCGATGGAAATTGCGTTATCCAATGACAAACCTATCGGGTTTTTAGAAGAGACTGATTCCTCGTGTCTACGACATAAATATCTCTGCATCTCTCCATCCCGAATTCCTGCAACAAATCTGTCACGAAGCATTATTTCGAGAGGCAAAGGTTCACTATCATTACCAAATATACAGCTCTGGGCAAGCTTTCTTATTTCTCTAATAAAATCTTGAAGAGACTCACCTTCCAATTGGTCTTTTTTATGAAACCTTACCCTGCCTAATAACTCGTTTATCGAAACCCCAAAATGCTTATTACATTTTTCAATAATGGTTTCATACTTCAAATCTTTGAGTGGGGAAGGGGAACACAAAGATTTTATCACTGAATAAGTGTGTTCTCCCACGCTCATCAGTAAGGTACATTTCTTTTTCCTCTCTTCAGTAATGTTATTGAGCTCTAGATAAAACTCGAACCGTTTAAGAAAGTCTTCCCATTTTCCATCAGGACGAAATTCTGGAAGTCTTCCAATCGTGGTCATTTTTTCTTCTGAAGCCGTCGATTTTAAGTTCACTTCAGATTTGTTCATTGACATTTCTTGGAAGATAAAGTTTTTATACTCGTCGCCAGTTTTATGTTTTCAATGAACACAATGTCAAATAAATACAATTTATTAATTGCAAATACAGAATTACAAAAACAGGTTAATCTAATGATCACCAGCTTGAACTCAATCAAATAACATCTGTTAAACCTTCTGCACAGGAGAGGTATATAACAGTAAGTAAAAAAAAAAATATTATCAGCCAACTATCTATAAAAACATAGAAATCATTAGAAAAACCAGTTTTCCGCAAACCGCCCAGCGTCCCATTCTTCAGTGAGCAAAGAGGCATCAGATTAAAAATTATTGGAGTTTTAAAAAACTCGTATTCTATGAAAAAGCATTGAACTCTTCAGATATTATTTTTATGTATATTGGTGTTTAGTTTCACCAGAACTACGCGTATCGCGTAGGGTCCAGCCCATATTTGTGGAAAACAGGATTAAATTATAATTAATGATTAATATTTACACCGTAAAGTTTTTTTTGAAATTTATAGAACTCTTCACATATCGTTGATATGTGCTCTTAGCTATATAGGATGTATGCTAGTTTTATCAGAACTCCGCGTATCATGCATAGCTTCCTACCCATTTTTGCTTGGTGATTGAGCGCTTTGTTATCATTTTTATTTTATTTAAACTTTACAGGTTGATAACTAATATTTGGTGTGTTTCTTTCTAACTATGTACTGTTTTTTATTTAGAAATTTGGCTACATTTTTTTATTTGAATTTTTTTTTGAAGTTGACTGCTGTACGCCAAAGGGTAAACATCTCTGAGTGCGCGCTCTCGGGATCAGTCGTTTAATTCTGTTTATCAGTTCCGTTAAACGTTTCGATATTCAAATTAACATTATGGTTTTAAAGTGAATTTAATAACTATATATAAAAAAAAAATCTGGTGCGTGCGCGCAACACACAACTTTCACTTACCAACTTACTTAGATTAGAAATTGTGTTAATGCCACTTCTCAAAGTTACACATTTTTCCACATTCATTTTTATTTTTGTTTTCATTTGCTCTATTACAAACACTAATTTATTTTATTATTAAATAAAAGGTTTTACTTGAGATAATTCGGCAATGTAAGCATAATATTCCAAGTCGACTGATTTTATAATTCTTTATGTACTTGTTGAAAATTTCATTTAGTTACAGTCATGATGAAATTTTTACAGTCAAATCTCGGGCATATTAATACATCAAATACCCAGTTTTATCAAAATCGTTAAAGCCGTTTTTGAGTAAATAAAAAAAAAAACACGTGAAAATGAGACAAAATTTATTAAGTAAAGTCCCCCCTCGATGAAATTTTTACAGTCAAATCTCGGGCATATTAATACATTAAATATTCAGTTTAATCAAAATCGTTAGAGCCGTTTTTGAGAAAATCGAAAAAAACGTAAACAGTTATTAAATAAAGTCCCCCCGCCGGTTGATCAATTTCGATGAAATGTTGGCTATCACATCTTTGGCATATACATATATCCAATACCCAGTTTGATCAAAATCGTTTAAACCGTTTTTGAGTAAATAAAAAAAACACGTGAAAATGAGACTAAATTTATTAAGTAAAGTCCCCCCTCTGGTTGATCAATTTTGATGAAATTTTTACAGTCATATCTCGGGCATATTAATACATCAAATATCCGGTTTGATCAAAATCGTTAAAGCCGTTTTTTAATAAATAAAAAATCTGGTGCGTGCGCGCAACACACAACTTTCACTTACCAACTTACTTAAATTAGAAATTGGTGTGTTTTGTTAATTGCGACTTCTCAAAGAAACATTTTTCCACATTCATTTCTTATTTTTTCTTTTTGTTTGCTCTACAAAAAACACTAGTTTTTTTATTATTAAATAAAAGCTTGTGGTAATTCGGCAAGCGTAATACTCCAAGAAGTCTGATTTTATAATTCTCTATGTAGATGTTGAAAACTTCATTTACCATGAAACAAATAATTTCCATTAAATGAACAGATTGGCTTTAATTATGAACAATGGTCTATCATTAAAGGCGTACTCTGCATGAGTGGGCACAACGTATTTTATGAGTTGACTAATATTTTTCTTTTTTTCTCCTCTACATGTTTACTTGATTTTTATCATATCTCATATTTTGCCATTTCTTTTTTTTAGGCGAAACGAGAGACAGATAATTTCTCCATATAAACAAATAGAAAGGTACTTTATAGGAAAACAAAAAAGGCCCCATCCCCATTTAAGCCCCCTCAGAACATTTTAATAATGATAAAGCTTACCTGATATTAAATAACACCTAATTTTCATTAAACACCACGAATTTGATGAAAATCGTTAAAGCCGTTTTTGAGATAATCGAAAAAAAGGTAAAAATTGGTTAAAAAGTTATGAAATAAAGTGCCCCCTTCGTTTAACCAATTTTAATGAAATTTCGGCTGTCGCATCGCGGTCATATATATACATCAAATACCAAGTTTGATGAAAATCGTTAAAGCCGTTTTGGAGTAAATAAAAAAACACGTGATAATGAGACAACATTTATTAAGTAAAGTGCCCCCTTCGTTTAACCAATTTTAATGAAATTTCGGCTGTCGCATCGCGGTCATATACATACATCAAATACCAAGTTTGATGAAAATCGTTAAAGCCGTTTTTGAGTAAATAAAAAAAAACACGTGATAATGAGACAACATTTATTAAGTAAAGTGCCCCCTCCGTTTAACCAATTTTAATGAAATTTCGGCTGTCGCATCGCGGTCATATACATACATCAAATACCAAGTTTGATGAAAATCGTTAAAGCCGTTTTGGAGTAAATAAAAAAACACGTGAAAATTATATAAAAATTATTAAGTAAAGTCCCCCCTCCGGTTGATCAATTTTGATGAAATTTTTACAGTCATATCTCGAGCATATAAATACATCAAATACCCAATTTGATCAAAATCGTTATAGCCGTTTTTGAGTAAATAAAAAAAAAACACGTGAAAATGATACAGAATTTATTAAGTAAAGTCCCCACTCCGGTTAATCAATTTTGATGAAATTTTTACAGTCATATCTCGGGCATATAAATAGATCAAATACTCAGTTTAATAAAAATCGTTAGAGCCGTTTTTGAGAAAATCGAAAAAAACGTAAAAAGTTATTAAATAAAGTACCCCCTCCCTTTGAGCAATTTTGATGAAATTTTTGCTGTCACATCGCGGGCATATACCTACACTAAATACCCAATTTCAGGTTCCCACGGTTTATAGTTTTTGAGCTAGTCTGTTCACACACACACACACAGACACACACACAGACACACACACACACACAGACCATTTCGCGGGACTTGGTTATTTCGACTCAGGGGGTCCCAAAACGTGTATTTCCGTTGAAAACCGGAAGTCGAAATTTTTCACGATCGCAATACTTCCACTTACTATATATTTCATATATAGGTAAGTGAAAGTAAAAATCTGGTGCGTGCGCGCAACACACAACTTTCACTTACCAACTTACTTAGATAAGAAATTAATGCGTTTTGTTAATGCCACTTCTCAAAGTTACACATTTTCCACATTCATTTCTTATTTTTGTTTTCATTTGCTCTGTAAACCCCTCAGAACATTTTAATAATGATAACGCTTACCTGATATTAAATAACACTCAATTTTCATTAAACATGACGAATATGAAGAAAATCGTTAAGGCCGTTTTTGAGATAATCTAAAAATTAGAAAAAAAGTTATGAAATAAAGTGTCCCCTTCGGTTGATCAATCTTGATGAAATGTTGGCTATCACATCTTTGGCATATACATACATCAAATACCCAGTTTGATCAAAATCGTGAAAACCGTTTTTGAGTAAATACAAAAAACACGTGAAAATGATACAAAATTTATTAAGTAAAGTCCCCCCTCCGGTTGATCAATTTTGATGAAATGTTGGCTATCACATCATTAGCATATACATACATCAAATACCCAGTTTGATCAAAATCGTGAAAGCCGTTTTTGAGTAAATAAAAAAAAACACTGGAAAATGATACAAAATTAATTAAGTAAAGTCCCCCCTCCGGTTGATCAATTTTGATGAAATTTTTACAGTCATATCTCGGGCATATAAATAGATTAAATACTCAGTTTAATCAAAATCGTTAGAGCCGTTTTTGAGAAAATCGAAAAAAACTTAAAAAGTTATTAAATAAAGTACCCCCTCCCTTTGAGCAATTTTGATGAAATTTTTGCTGTCACATCGCGGGCATATACATACACTAAATACCCAATCTCAGATTCGCACGGTTTATAGTTTTTGAGCTAGTCTGTTCACACACACACACACACACACACAGACACACAGACACACACACACACACACACACACACACACACAGACCATTTCGCGGGACTTGGTTAATTGGACTCAGGGGACCCCAAAACGTGTCGAAATTTTTCACGATCGCAATACTTCCACTTACTATATATTTCGTATATAGGTAAGTGAAAGTAAAAAAACAGGTGAAAATGATACAAAATTTATTAAGTAAAGTCCCCCCTCCGGTTGATCAATTTTGATGAAATTTTTACGGTCCTATTTCGGGCATATTAATACATCAAATACTCAGTTTAATCAAAATCGTTAGAGCCGTTTTTGAGAAAATCGGAAAAAAACGTAAAAAGTTATCAAATAAAGTACCCCCTCCCTTTGAACAATTTTGATGAAATTTTCGATGTCACATCGCGGGCATATAAAAATACACTAAATACCCAATTTCAGGTTCGCACGGTTTATAGTTTTTGAGCTAGTCTGTTTACACACACACACACACACACACACACACACACACACACACACACACACACACACACACACACACACACACACACACACACACACACACACACACACACACACACACACACACACACACACACACACACACACACACACACACACACACACACACACACACACACACACACACACACACACACACACACACACACACACACACACACACACACACACACACACACACACACACACACACACACACACACACACACACACACACACACACACACACACACACACACACACACACACACACACACACACACACACACACACACACACACACACACACACACACACACACACACACACACACACACACACACACACACACACACACACACACACACACACACTAGAACACTTTTATAATATGTATAATCAACCCATATTTGTAACAGATATCCCTTATATTGAACCGGTTACATATAATGGATGCACCATTCGAATTAAAATAATTGAAATACATAATTAATAAATCTAAGCTAAATAAAGCACCCGGACTAGATCGAATACCGTACGAGTTTTATAAAAATGCAACAACAATATTCTTAAATACACTACTAGACATATTTAATCAAATTTATGATACTGCTGAAATTCCAAAGGAGTTTAAAAAATCAATAATCTATCCTATCTATAAAAAGGGAAACAAGAGTAATCCAAATAATTATAGAGGGATATCCTTTATTAATACCATGGGAAAATTATTTACCCCACTATTGCATCTAAGATTGACCCAATAGGCTGAAACGAATAATATAATTAAAGAATCACAAGCGGGATTTAGAAAACAATATTCCACAATAGACAATATATTTAACCTAATCAGTATAATTAAATTAAAGCTTAGTAAAAAAAGAGGAAAAGTTTATGCACTTTTCATTGATTTTTCAGCAGCTTTTGACAGAATCGTTATAAGGGCATTGCTATATAAATTAGAAATATCCTCAAAAACAGTGAACATAATTAAGGGACTATACTCGGATGTGGAGGGAACGGTTTGGTACAAAGAAGGTTTGACATCCTTTTTTGAGGTTAATGTAGTACTTAAACAGGGTTGTATATTGAGTCCATTTTTATTTTCCTGCTATATAAAAGATCTGGAGGATGAAATTGGGGGAGGTCTTTGGATTAATGGAAAGAACATAAGACTTTTAGCGTATGCAGACGATATCGTTGTGCTGGCATCCGACCCAAATATATTGCAATATATGATAAACAATTTAGAAAAATACTGTGAAAAATGGGGATTGAATATAAATCAAAAATAATAGTTTTTAGGAATGGAGGGAAGCGGTGAAAACAAGAAAATTGGTTCATAAACAAGAAAAAAATAGAGGTAGTTAAGAACTATAAATATTTAGGGATTAACTTGAGCTGCACATTGTTGCTAAATAAGCACTTTCAAGAAAAATGGGGAAAAGCTAAAACAGGTATTAACACAGTCTGGAAAAATTTCATATACAATAGAAAAATTTCTTATCCATCAAAAATGCAAGTTTTTAACACCGTATTTAGATCAATTATGGCTTATGGAGCACAAGTATGGGGATACCAGGTATTCGATGATGTAGAAAAGTTACTATACTTTTTTGTAAGAAAATTATTTAACTTACCGCAATATACTCCACGTTATATATCTAGAAACTAAAATACAACATCTCTTCTTCTATAATTTGAAAATACATCATGAATATATTGTAGATGTTTCAAGTATGAATGAAAATAGATTACCTAAATTGTTTGAAAAAGAGGTGTTAAAAAATAATGTATTATGGGCGCGTGATTTAAAAAAACTTGATAAGCAGATTCAATGTTGAACAAGAAATAATAATAGATAATACTAATAGCCTAAAATATTTATTTTCACTGCTTAGAAATAAGTTACAAGAATCCTTTTTGTAATAATTTAATAGAAAAGGCGAATAATTCAACAAAATATTTATTGTAAAAATAGTTCACATATTTATCTCATCAGTTAGAAGAAAGTTATTTATTTTTATTAAAAACCTTAATGATATTAAATGGATTTTCAAAGCAAGAGGTGAACTTTTAGATTTAAATTATAAAATATAAAAGGAAGATGAAACCCAAATATGCTTCCTATGCAATAGCAAAGAAATCGAAAATACGCAACACTTTACAGCCTCCTGTACAATATTATCTGAAATACGTAAACACTATTTTAATAAAAATGAATTAAACAACGATGAATAAATAGAATATTTACACAGTAAAAATTGGTTGAGTTGATCTCAACTTATTAAGGAATTAAATTATTAAATGAACCATGAAGTGTTGTGCTTCTGTTTCATTAATATGTCATCAACATTTGCGTTCTGCGGAAATGTTGATGAGATAGGTTATAAGTCTGTAGCCGAAACAAAACTTGCTTGCTCGTCGTGAACGCTTCATTTTTCGGCTTTAAAACATGGTTTTCGACGCCCTGCAGGGGCTTTCGAGTTAAACTCGTCGTATCTTTAAAATGAGTCTAAATTAGATATTTTTCCCGAAGTGCAAAAACAGGTGTCCGTTAGAGTTAAACGACAATTTTGTCATTCAAACCCCTTAGGTTTGACATTCCTTTTTGACATTCATTGTCATATTTGAACTTAACTAACATTTTTGAAATTCCTTTCTTAGTGGTTGCCTACTTCGCGTTTAAAATCTAAATTCCGAACCCCAAGTTTCTTTCATTAGTAGTTTTTGCTCTGGGTTGATTCTATCAGTCAGGACAAAGCCTCTTATATATAGAGAGATAGGTATTAGCGAAATATATAAATAGTGTTAACGTGTGGAATCAAATGTCTTTTAGATTATAGTAATTTTCCGTATTAAAATAGATTACAGCAAGCCCCTCTTTTTGGTCTTAAAATTTTGTATATAGTAATATTGAAATAAAGTGGCTTTTTGAAATGTTTTCTTATCTAAGAACAGTGAATGATCTATTAGAAGCAAGGTCATGGCCAACTCTGGGTTAACGGTCCGCGAACCAAGCCCTAATAATGTTTAAAATTTTTAATGTAATTGTAATTTATATTTTTTTTGTAATAAAACATTATTCTATTCTATTAGTTAAAAATGAGCTTAGATGACTCGGGTGTTTGTATTTTCGGTTTCTGTCTCAATTTATTTAATAAAAAATCATTGCGCTGTTGCTTTTTCTCAATATTTAAACATGGAATGTTAGGTTATTTTATCGATTTTAAATTTTTGTAGAACTCTTAAGGATGTATAAATCTTAAAACTTAGAAAATGATACGCCAGCGTGAAGTTGGCGTGTAACTTTTTACAAGTGTTTTTTTTTTTTTTACCTTAGGTACAATTTTTTAAATTTAAACTATCATGAACTGTAGAAATATTCAATAGAGCCAGAACTCTCAAAAGTTTCTGAAGTCATAACTTTGGCTCTTTTTTTAATACTTTTTCAAGGATTATTTTCGCAAATTAGGTGTTCGCAAAATGCATCTTAACAAATAAGAAATTGATTAAGTACGGTAACATTAATTCGCGACAAAAATCAACAATAGCAATAATCATATTTGAGGTACTTTACAGAAACTTTGAATGCCTACGAAAGTGTGTGGGACGGAGCCTCAGCATTATTTCTCGTTTTGCAACGAATCGTCAAACATTTTGTGCGAAAAATAATTGTTTTCTCCTTTACCGTTCAGTGTGTTCTTAGTTCAAATCACATGTCATAATAGTCTAATATTCGACAACATATGACATTGGTTTTCCAGTGGAATCCTCTAATAGCAGAGTTGGGCAGTAGTCAACTACATTTGTAATTAACTACACAGACAACTACATGTAGTTTGTAGTTGGAAGCGAGCAACTACTATTTTCCAACTACCAGTTAAGTAGTTGTAATTTAAAACTACAACTACAGTAGTTGGGAATGGCAAATACAACAAGTAGTTGTAAATGTAGTTTAGAGCGGCAACTACATTTGCTAAGCAACGTCTAATTAAATCACATGTTTTTGCTATTTTTATTTTGTGTTTAGATAAATACTCCATAGATAAATGGGCTCAATTATGGTTGATAATCTGTTTTAAAAATAGTACAATACATATAGGTAATACAAAATTTTTCCATGATTTCCGGGAGTCAATTATTTTTTTTAACCTTAGGTTCTCGATCAATCCCATGTTTTATATATTAGCTGAATTGCATTTGATATACTCCTTATCGATAATACTAGATATCGATAATTACTCGTTATCAATAAAAGTAGTTGTAGTTTCAGGCCCATAATTACAGTTGCAACTACTAGTTGTAGTTGTAAAAATGCAACTACTTTTTTGAAACTACAGTAGTTGTAGTTGTGGTCCATTAACTACAAATTATAAAAGTAGTTGTAGTTTCAACAACTTCCCAACTATTGTGTCAGTAGTTTTGTAATTTGTAGTTCAACTTCTTTTTGCCCAACTCTGTCTAATAGTTATTCATTGTTTTTCAATTTTCTATTTATAAGATATATAAATATAAAAGTGAAATTTTAATTGCAAAAGTTGTATTTATTTGTTATAAATGGTATATACAAACGTTTGAAAGCAGATTAGGCATATAAAAAGTCACTTGGCAATAAATTTTTACTAAAATTAGGCATATTAAAAGATTGATTTCTGTATGAATATAAGAACATACTCCAGCAAACATGGTTATGAATTTTAAAACATATTCCGAATTAAATAATTTTGTAAATTTGTCTAATTTTACTCACCTAGATCTTTTTTCGGACCCCTCGTGATCCAACATTCAGATGCAACAAAGACACCATGTTGAATCATAACAGGGGGTCCAGTGTTGTTGCCCAACCTGTGCATCCAGAGGCTGTAGCCATCTTCTGTTATAACTTCTATGTCTATTGACTGATAACCTGCAGCTGCAACCATTTCTTTCTAAAATAAAGGTCGTTATTCATTAACCGTTATATGGTTATAAAAATAACCATTTATAATAAAATATTTAGTTGATATATAGACACGTTGGTAGTAGTATGATTCTGTTGTACTATTAGTAAAATAGTATTATAGTGTGGTGCTTTGCAACTCATATGACTTTTTTCAACATGTGTTGTTAATATTATATTCTAAATATTGTGTTATTGTGAAAATAAAATGTTCTGAGTCAATTCTCATTATTAAAAGGTTTAATTATTTTTACAATATTGTGGTTTAAGACCAAACATCACCCACAGTGGTGACCACCGATTTGGACAGCTACAATCTGTAAGTTGAGAACTTTAGATATTTTCATTTATAATGTGTGATTCCGAGAACACGGAGACAAGACCCCAAAGAAGCAGTTATGAAGAAATTAGCCGGGTATCAATTAAAATTCCACCTATTTGGCGAAAAAATATCAAGATCTGGAAAATGCAAGTGGAAGCTCAATTTTACAACTATAAAATAACCTCCGAATTAACCAAATTTAATTTAATAAATTTTAATTAAATTTAATAATTTAATGTTTTAGCTTCATTGGATTCAGACGTCGCGGAGCTAATCGCAGATTTTTTAGGTAAGGAACTTTCTACAACCCCATATACTCACCTTATGGAAAGGCTGCGGGTCTTTTGCAGAAAAGCACCCCCAGTGATTTTATAATGTGATATAGTTTAGTTACTATTAAAATTGATCACATGTTTTAATTTGATAGTAAATGCTCTACTATAAAATAATGGCTACTAGTTTTAATAAATAACACAATATTTGAACTAAGATATTTTATATTTAAAAAACAATAAATTAAATCTCATTTAGGAGGCATGAATGCTGATATATCTTTTAATATTTCTTCAAAAAGATCTTTGTCTTTATTCCTATTTCTCCAAATAAATTCACATAGATAAGAGTCTAATAAAGTTCTTCTAGCTCCGCATTCAACTTTGTTCCTTCTTTTCGCAAGTGCCCACATTCCTTCTACAGTATTAGTGTGTGCTCCCGTTATTGGGTCACGAAAATTTTTGGAATGATTCACTGTAAGATGTCGGAAATACCGACTGAAATAGATCTTGGGGACAAACGGCCCAGTCAGTTGTTACGCGAAATGCGCACCCTTGCTGGTTCGCAAGTCAATGATGATTTTCTAAAAACTATTTTCATGCAACGCCTCCCAGTTAATTTGAGATCTATATTAGCCTCTAGCAATGATACACTAGACAACACTGCCATTATGGCTGATAGGATTCTCGATTATACACATTCCTCGCCTAACATAACCTCTATAAATAATGATCCTTCCCATAGTTCATCTTCTAGCATCTTACCCACTGATAGGCTATCACGTTTAGAATCACAAATTGCCGAATTAACCGCTGCTATTAGTAGCTTATCTGCTGCAGGTCGTTCACGTTCGCGCTCTCATTCACGATCCCGCCCTTCCTCTAGTGGTCCTCTTTGCTGGTACCACCGTAAATTTCGTTGAAAAGCCACAAAATGTAACCAACCTTGCTCTTATAAACAAACACCCCCTTCCAAGTCGGAAAACGAATAGGCCACTCTCTTGAGATGGCGCCGGAGAGAACAGGCCAAATACTTACACGCCGTCTGTTCGTCACCGATATTCTACTGGAACAAAATACCTTGTGGATTCCGGGGCAGATATTTCTGTCGTTCCTTCCTCCCCCCAAATGCGACCAACCAAACGGGTACTCTTTGCGGCTAATGGAACGCCCATAAACACTTATGATGAGCGTCTAATTAACCTGAATATAGGTACGAGACGTTCTTATTGTTGGCCTTTCACAATCGCTAAAATTCAGACTCCTATTATTGGAGCTGACTTTTTAAATCATTTTGGACTATTAATTGATCTAAAAAATAAGCGGCTTATTGACAATACAACACAGCTATCTACTTCTACGTTGACTACGGTTAACTCACCCGAAAGTGAAATTCACTTATTAGATCCACTTAGCAAATATACTAAACTGCTTCAAAAGTTCCCAACTTTAATCCGCGAAGATCCAAATTTCTGTGCCACGGATATAAAATATTTCCATAGCATTAAGACAACCGTTTCACCCGTTGTTGCTAGCCCAGACGTCTACCTCGCACAAAATTGGAATAGGCTAAATTAGAATTTCAAAAAATGATCGACTTGGGAATATGTAGGCCCTCTAAAAGTCCATGGTCGAGTCCCTTACATATGGTAGCTAAAAAAGATGGTTCATGGAGGCCTTGCGGCGATTATAGGGCACTTAATGCCATTACAGTTCCTGACCGCTACCCTATACCATATTTAAACGATTTTAACTATAGACTCGCCGGTAAGACTTTCTTTTCTAAAATCGATTCAGTTCGCGCCTACCACCATATTCCGATTGCACCAGAAGATGTACCTAAAACAGCGGTGATTACCCCTTTCGGATTTTTTGAGTTTCTAAAGATGCCTTTTGGATTGAGAAATGCCGCTCAATCTTTCCAGAGATACATCGATACCATTTTGCGAGATTTAGATTTTGTTTTTTGTTATTTAGATGACATTCTCGTGTTTTTAAATAATGAAGAACAACATATTTGTCATCTCACCTCACTATTCAGGCGCTTGAACGAATACCGCATAAACATTAATATAGCAAAATGTGAATTTGGGATAACAAAAATTTCGTTTTTAGGTTACTCTGTATCAGTCGAGGGTATTGAGCCATTGCCTGATCAAGTTGACAAGATCGTTTCGTACAAATAACCTAAAACCATTGCCGATCACAGACGTTTTCTTGGGTTAATAAATTTCTTCAGAAGATCGTTGCCTGCCACCGCCGAAACGCAACAGCTGTTATTTAACCTTTGCAAAGATACGCGCAAAAATGATAAACGAAACGTGGAATGACTCCTGAGGCTTTGTGTGCCTTTGAGAAACTAAAACTCAAATCACAAACGCAACACTCTTAGCCCACCCATCAGACGATTTACCATTAGCGCTTCTCGTTGATGCTTCGGATTTTGCAGTCGGGTCGTCGCTCAACCAACTTCGTAACGGTGTTTTAGAACCACTTGGGTTCTTTTCAAAATCATTAACTGACACTCAAAGGCTGTATAGTACGTATGATTGCCGCATATATGTCTGTTAAACACTTTCGTTACATATTAGAAGGTAGGGATTTTGTATTATATACGGATCATAGGCCTTTGAGATACGCGTTTAAGCAACGGCTCGACAAGGCTTCCCCACGCCAATCACGACAATTGGATTTCATAGGGCAGTTCACCACAAACCTCTAGTACCTTCCTGGCAAACCCAACACTCCGACTTCTTTTCTCGCCTATCCGCTAATCTGTCCCATCCGTGATTTCCTTCGACGACGTAGCGAAACTACAAGCACGGACGAGGAACTACAACAGCTAAAGGCTAATAAAAATTCTTCCCTTAAATTTGCACCAATCGCATTAACATCAGAAGCAGAATTGATAGTAGACACATCTACAAGTCGTTTGAGGCCTTACTTACCGCTATCATTTCGAAAACCAGCTTTCGACTCTCTCCATAACATGGCACACCCTGGAGTAAAAGCGTCCATCGAACTCGTCAAGCAACGTTATGTGTGGCCTTCCCTTAACAAAGATGTCAGACTATGGGCTAAAACATGTATGGGTTGTCAACGTTCAAAAGTTACCAAACATATTTTTAGCGAAATATGTACCTACGAACCAGCCAGTAGATTTTCTCACCTAAATCTGGATATTGTTGGTCCTCTGCCTCCTTCCGATGGGTATATCTATTTACTAACAATCATTGACCGTTTTTCTAGCTGGACGGAGGCAATACCTTTAAAGGACATTTCAGCGGAATCAGTCGCAAGGTCTCTCTTATTTTCATGGATCGCCAGGTTTGGATTTCCATCTAAGATCACGACAGCTCGTGGCAGACAATTTGATTGCTCACTCGCAATCAACCAACGTAGGGACGTGGAACGTAAGAAGTTTAAATACAGCGGGTGGGTTAAAATCGGTCGCGAATGAGGTAATAGGATATAGATTTGATATCGTGGCGCTGCAAGAGGTCCGTTGGCCAGGGGAGGGCTCGTTAAGGGAAGGGAAGTACACTTTGTGGTACGGTGGGAGCGGAAACTATTGTCTAGGCACCGGATTTCTGATTAGAAATAGGTTACTTTCCGCGTTGAAGGACATTCGATTTTACGGAGATAGGCTATCGGTAGCTATATTTCATGGTCGGTGGTTTAAAATCGCGTTGATCAATATACACGAACCTACTGAAGATAGTGACGATGAAGTTAAATGCGAATTTTATGAAAAGCTAGAGTCGATTTATGACAAACTACCGCGAAGCTACATAAAAATTATTCTGGGAGACGCAAATGCAAAGGTAGGGAGGGAACAAGTATATTATCCTACGATCGGTAGAGAAAGTTTACATGAATATAGTAATGATAACGGAATACGACTAATAAATTTTGCCACCTCGAAAAACCTAATAATCAAAAGTACTACGTTTAAACATAAAGATATACATAAATATACTTGGACGACACCGGATTCGCAAACCCGTTATCAAATTGATCACGTCTTGGTTCAACGTAGGTGGCATAATAGCGTAATTAATATTCGATCATATCGTGGGGCCGAATGCGGGTCGGATCATGAACTAGTAATCGCGAAAATTCGCCAGAGACTTATAATACAAAGGAAAAATGAGGCTGGTTTTAATTATGATAATTTTAATGTGGAGAAGTTAAAAATACCGACGATTAGAAAACAATTCCAACTGGAAGTCAAAAATAGGTTTGAGGCGTTGGAATCCTCTGACGAGGATAACGAAGACATTGATAAGTTGTGGGAAGGTATCAGGGATAGTATTAAAGAGGTCGGCAACTCGTGTCTTGGAAAAAGGGAAAATAAAAATAAACCTTGGTTCGATGAAGAATGTATTAACATGTGCGACAAAAGAAAAGCTGCTAAATTAGAAGCGTTAAATATTCCTAACGAAATCAATCTTGCTAACTTTCGAGCATTAAGAAAAGAAACTACTAAACTGATCAAATTTAAAAAGCGAGAATATCTCAAAAATAAAATAATAGCGATCGAAAGAAACAAAATCGAGAATAACGTTAAAGCGATGTACGAAGGCATAAACAGAATTCGTAAACGATCGGGCCCGGTTACAACTGGAATTAGGGATGAAAACAACCATATCCTGGCCGATCCGGTAGACATCTTAAGACGGTTCAAGGATTATTTCGGTAGTATTTTAAATACGGAAAATAATAGTCTATCTTCCTCTTCGGAATACCAGAGTGCTGAACCGTTAATAGTAGAACCGAGTAAAGATGAGGTTGAAATAGCCATTGGAAAATTAAAATCTCATAAAGCAGCGGGAACAGACAATATCCCTAGCGAACTAGTCAAGGCATGCGGAGAAGCTGGGATTTCAAAAATATTTCTTTTGGTTAAAAAGATCTGGGAACAAGAAAAGATACCCGAAGAGTGGAAAGAATCTATTCTCATTCCGATTCTCAAAAAGGGATCAAAAACGGATTGCAATAACTATCGCGGAATCTCACTCCTTCCGGTTTGCTATAAAATATTTACGTTAATCCTAACTAGTCGAATCACTGAATACGCCGAGGAAATTATCGGAGAATATCAATGTGGTTTCAGGCAAAACCGATCAACCGTAGACCAAATATTCTCTCTCCGCCAAATATTACAGAAAAAATTAGAATATAAAGGAATCGTACATCAGCTTTTTATCGATTTCAAAAAGGCATATGACTCTATTAAGCGCCAAAAGTTGTATAACTTTCTGGTCGAGCAGGGAATACCAAAAAAATTAGTAAACTTAGTAAAAATGTGTATGACTGAAACGTTCAATAAAGTTAGAATCGGTAATTATTTTTCTGAGAAGTTCGAGGTCCGCTCTGGTTTGAAACAAGGAGATTCTCTCTCACCTATTTAATTTAATTTATCGCTGGAATATGCCATTAGGGAGGTGACACGTACCGGAAAGGGTTTGAATTTGGGAGGGAATATACCCGTGCTCGGATATGCCGATGATTTGGTATTGCTTGGGGAGGACGTGGAAACCATAGAAATGAACACAAAAACGTCGATGAAAGCCGGACAAGAACTTGGACTGGAAATGAATCCGGATAAGACAAAATATATGGTTAGTCGTAGAAGTGGTGAGGATTTCGCGGATATTAGTGTAGGGGGGAATACGTTTGAACAGGTAGAGAAATTTAGATATTTAGGGGCGATGGTAACTAGAAAAAACGAAATCGATGAGGAAATTAAGGCTAGATTAAAAGCCGGTACTGCTTGCTACTTTTCAGTCGCGAAATTGCTTAGCTCACGCCTTCTGTCACGAAACTTAAAATTTAGGATTTACAAAACTATTATTCTTCCAACGGTCCTTTACGGATGCGAAACTTGGCCGCTGACATTGAGGGATGAGCAACGGCTTAGAGTTTTTGAAAATAAAGTATTGCGCAGAATATTCGGGCCGAAGAGGGATGAACTAACCGGAGCATTTAGACGCTTACATAACGCCGAACTGAGCGAGCTTTACCCAATAAATATAATTGACGTGATTGCAGCAAGACGAATAAAATGGGCGGGTAAAATTGCGAAACTTGGCTGTGAACGAATCCCGAAAAGATTAATAAGCGCGGTGCCAAATGGGAAACGTCCGGGGGGGGGGGGAGGCCGAGACGGAGGTGGGAGGATTGCAGGATAGGGCGGATCTGTCGAGGTTGGGTCTGGAAGACGGTCGATGGATGGAGGTGTGCAGGGAGCGAGTGGTGGTGTCGGCATCGAACCTTCGGGTTCGTTAAGCCTTTATTATTATTATTATTATTACTCGCAATCAAATTGCGCACTTCGCCCACCTAACAAATCTTCTGGGCATCCAATATTGTAAAACTACGGCATATCATCCTGCGTCTTAAATCGAAAGATGGCATCGGCAGCTTAAGGCATCCCTACGTGCTCAGCTGGTAAATGACTGGATTACCAAACTACCCACAGTTCTTCTTGGTCTACGTTCCCTCTTTGTACCTCACCTCCAAGCGACACCAGCGTCAATAGTGTACGGAGAACCTTTGCGACTACCAGTAGACTTCTTCGAAGATGGAACAACATCAAATGACCTACCTATGCTGGTACATAAATTAAAGGAACACATCCAGGCGCTGAGACCGGTAATTACACGCCATAACTCAGCTAAGCGACCCTACATTCACGTGGATATTCAAAAAACCTCCCTTGTTTTCGTGCGACAAGACGCTGTGAGAAAACCCTTCAACCTATTTATGAAGGACCATTTAAGGTAATTTCACGAACAGACAAATTCTTTGATCTTGAAACTCCGAGGGGCACGAAAAGGATCTCTATTGACCGCCTTAAACCGGCATATTTGTTATCGGAGGACGGAACATCGCACCACCAGCAGCAACAGAATTCAACAACAGAAGGATCGCAACAGAATTCATCTGGTGCTCCTGTTTTTAAAGCAACTTCGCCTCCCAAGAACAACCGAACACGTTCAGGACACAGAGTAACATTTCCTTCGAAGTATCTCTCCGTTATCACTGGGGAGGGAGTATGTGGTGCTTTGCAACTCATATGACTTTTTTCAGCATGTGTTGTTAATATCACATTCTAAATATTGTGTTATTGTGAAAATACAATGTTCTGAGTTAATTCTCATTATTAAAAGGTTTAATTATTTTTACAATATTGTGGTTTAAGACCAAACATCAACCACAATAGTTAGTAATTATAGTAGTATGATTATATAAAAAGTTGAAAGACTTAAATTGTTAAACGACACAATTTAAGTCTTTCAACTTTTTATATGACGACACCAGTTAATGGTTTATATATATTTAACTAGCATTCCCAGTCGCGGCTTTGCCCGCGAGCCTTTAAAATCAATTCTGTGATCATTATCTTGGTTTTGATTTGATATAATATGTTAACTGATGTTAAGGAGATTTATTTAATGATGTTATTTATTCATGGTAATTGGTTGAATAATTAAGTTATAATTTTTAAACTATTTAATTAGAAGACAAAAGATTCGACCACGGCCGGGAATCGAACCTTTCGACCTTTCGAACCGGCCGTGGTCGAATCTTTTATTTTCTAATTAAATAGTTTAAAAATTAAGGAGTTTTAGTAGAATCTGAGCTTCCGGTAGGTGGAATGTTGGAGGGGGAAGCTGCCGGCTCGTTAGAAGAGAGGGAGACGCGCAATGGAGAGTCCACTAAAACCGCCGAAACAAAAAATTGTTTACTCCTCGTGAACGCTTAATATTTCGGCTTTAAAACATGGTTTTCGACGCCCCGTAGGGTTTTCGAGTTAAACTCATCGTATCAAGATCTTAAAAATGAGTCCAAATTAGATATTTTTTCTCGAAGTGCAAAAATAGGTGTCCGTTAGAGTTAAACGACAATTTCGCCATTTAAACCCCTTAGGGGTTACATTTTTGAAACTCCTTTCTTAGCGGTTACCTAAAATCTAAATTCCGAACTTCAAGTTTCTATCATTAGTAGTTTTTGCTCTGCATTGATTCTATCAGTCAGCAGAAAGCCCTTGTATATGTATATGGAGAAGAGATCGAAATAAACACGCACCATCCCCAATCATGGGAATCACAGTGTGCATAATTTGATTACCACTAATATTTAAATAATCAGTAGCCATATTTTATGTGAATGTTATTTTAATTATATTGTAACGTTAAATCGATATTCAAATAAAAAACATATGGTTTAAAATCTCAAAAATAGATTTCCGTTAGAGTTAAACGACAATTTCGCCGTTTAAGCCCCTTAGGGGTTAAATTTTTGAAATTCCTTTCTTAGTGGTTACCTACATCGCGCTTAAAATCTAAATTCCGAACTTCAAGTTTCTATCATTAGTAGTTTTTGCTCTGCGTTGATTCTGTCAGTCAGGACAAAGCCTCTTATATATATAGAGATTTATAGAAATAAAAAGGAGTTTTATTTTGGGTTGATGAAGGCATTGTTTAAAAAAGCTGGATTAATTACTTCTTTATTCAGATTGAGACTTGAAAATGGCGACATAGCCGAAACGTTGTAGATGAAGCAATAAATGTTATATGTGAGATTGTCCTGGTGATTGCTCCAATACAGTTAACAGCAACTATTCCCATAATAAAATAGTTTATTAGGTACACATTCAAACATAGAGAGTGAAATAAGTCAGTATTATTATCTATTGACCTTTCTGCTTATATCGTCTTTTTCAGGTATTTGTTCCTTTCAATAGATTTTTTACATAATTATTGTCTGAACACGGAAAAATCCAAAAATTAAATTAAAATATCCATTTTTTTAGGACTTTTAACGGATTTTTTTTTTTTTTTTTTAATAACTAACTATAAGCATATTTTATGATTTAGTCTAATTCGAGGCCGATACTACATTGAAAGTTCAAATATTGGGATTTAAATCTTAAAATCGATATATCGCCGATCGCTCGCATTTGATCGATCAAATTCTATTATGGTATTTTAGCACCTTTCACTCTCTACCACTGTGGGAAAAATTAGACCCAATTATTGCCAATAAAAGAATTTATAATATTTTAAATACTTTCTTTTGGAGTCTGGCTTCAGCGCTTGTACAGTAAACATCACTCTCCGTGCTGTTGGTGATTTACATAGTTTATTAGCAACGTAGCTTTTTAAAAATTGTCATACGTGTAGTTCAGTGTTTTCTTAGCAGTGTTGTGAATTCTGAAGTCGATATCTTCTGCAGATGCCACACAATTATAAGGTAATTAAAAGTTTTATTAGGCATTTGTTCAGGAGACAGTCTGCCTTATCTTAATCCTATCAGTGTGGTGGGGGCCTGAGACTTACAGTTTCAGTTTACTTCCTGGCGACTAAGAAGGAGTATCGCTAGCTTCAAGCTACGCACTACTGCGTAATATATTACGATTGTTTATCAATTTAATTGTTTATTTATTCTCCTTCCTTCATAAATTTTTTATTTTCTTATTTTTCCTTCTTATCGTAATATGGGTGTAAGTAATGAAGATATAATGGAGTCTATTAAGCAGAATATTAATGAAACAAAAGAAATAAAAGGAGTAATTGAAACAATTGTTTCCACCCTTAATGCTACTATGGAAGAATTAACCACAATAAAGGGAAAATATGAACTTCTAGAAAACAAAAATGTACTTTTAGAAAAGGAAATAGTGTTTTTGAAAAGACAGTTAAAGCGTAATAATTTCATTATTCATAAGGTGCCAGAATTGGAAAATAGAAAAGAAGGAAATGTTCTAAATACAGTTATAACAGTGTGTGAAACGGCTGAAATAAAATTTCCACCCAATGCTATTAATAACTGCTTTAGATTAGGTAAAGGAACTAAAAATCGACCTATCCTTGTTTCGCTTAGTAGTAATATTCTCAAAAGAGAAATCATGAAGAAGAAAGATTTATTTTTAAAACATAAAACACCAATTAGCCACGATAGAAGCCCCGAAGATAGAGAAGTTGGTAGAAGAATTTACATATGTATTAATCATCTGCGTAAAATTGATAAAAATGCATCATATTTTAGAAATAAATTTAAATGCCAGGGAGTTTTCTATTCTTTGGAGGAAGTTGAAGATATGATAGATGGATCCTCACTCACAGCGGATAAGGAAGAAGATTCAAGCTCAAAAAGGATTAAAAGTGGAACTCTTGAAAAACTTTCTGAATTTCGATTTCGTCAGAGACACAACTCAAACTAACAATATATGTTGTAATAATCTGAATAGCACAGAACATCTATTTGCCTTTAGCTCCCTTAAAACATTGAATAAAAGTTTAAATATTGGTTTTTGGAATATTTTCGGATATAATAACTTATTTAATTTGTCTTCTTCTGAAATCAACTCTTTGGTAGAAATGGATGTTCTATGTTTTTCAGAAACATGGCTTTTATCTTCGGATATTAACCTACCTCCTTTTCTTGATAATTATATTTATTTTGATAGCGTAGCAGTTAAGGAACATTGCAAAGGTAGAGGTAGTGGTGGTTTACTCATTTGTATAACAAAAAAAATTGCTTTTCTGATATCCAAATTATACGCTCATATAACTGGTTTATCTGCATTTTACTTAAAATAGATAAAGTTTATTTATGTCTAGGTCTTGTATATTTACGTCCCGGAATAGATAATGATTATCTGGTCGATCTTCTTAATCAGGAACTTTATAATATTATGACCGATTATGATAATCCTAATTTGATAATAGGATCGGATTTCAACTCTAGAATCGGCACATTAAATAAACTAGATAATGAAATGCTTGTTAGCTCAATTTTGAAAGGTAATAGAGTTTCTAATGACAAGGTAATTAATAAAAGAGGTAAACATTTAGTCGAAGTAATGGAAGACTTAGGTATGGTTGTATGCAATGGTAGGGCTATAGAGGATTGCCCGGCAAATTTTACTTATATCAGCGACTTCGGCATGAGTGTCATTGATTTAATATGGGTATCTGCCGGCTGCTTGGATATGGTTTTAGGTTTTAGGGTAATTAATATATCTGACTTATCAGATCATTTATTATGTCATTTATCATTAGGCATAGAATCAGGAAATAGTCACCCTACAGATATAAGTAATGAAAATCTGGTTTGCCATTACCTTAATAGAAGTGACACAAGTCTCAAAAAGCTACAACAACGATTATTAGATTCCAATATCAATGATTTTGAAGATATGGCAACAGATGAAATGTATTTAAATTTAGTAAACATTTTGCAAAATATAATGGTGGAATCTGAAGTACTAAAGAAAAAAAACATTTATAAAAACAGTATGGGAAAAAATAATAAACCATGGTTCAACGTAGATTGTTTACAAGCCAAGAAACTGGCTCGTAAACTATACAGAACGTGTAGAAAATCTTGTTTTGGCGAAACCCACTATGTTACTGAATACATTACAGCAAAAAAACATTACAAAAAACTTGTCAAATTTTTCAAGACGGGATATTTTGATAATTTAAAAAAGAAATTAAGAAATACTAGAAACCCTGCAGAGTTCTGGTCGGCCGTCAAATCCTTCAGAAGTAGCAAATTTGTTAAGTGCCCCATTAGTCTAGAGAGCTGGGAAAAATTTTACCTCAATATTCTTCCTCCGAAATTGACTATCGATTGCAAATTACCAAGTTTTTTTCATCCTTCACTTGACCCGGAAATTTCAATGGCCGAAGTAATTGATAGCACTAATAATTGTAAACCAAAGAAAGCCGTAGGTTTTGATATGATTCCCAACGAATGTTACATGAACTTTAATGACTCTTGGATCTCATACCTGCACATTCTTTTTAATAAAATTTGGGATAATGAAAATACTCCAAAGCAATGGTCCTCTATAAAAATGTTTTTATTGCATAAGAAGGGAGATCCATTAAATCCAGAAAATTACAGTGGTATAACAATATTCAACTCTATAACAAAAGTTTTTACCCGAATCATGTACAATAGATTAATTAATTGGGCAGATTCATCAAATATAATTCCGGACGAACAAATGGGTTTCAGGAAAGGAGGAGGCTGTAGAGATTGCATTTTCACTTTGACAGCCGCAATTAACATTCAACTAAGATTGAAAAAAAGAAAGGTTTTTTCAACTTTCATAGATTTCAAAAGAGCGTTTGACTCCATTCCTCATGGCAGTCTTTGGCGTAAACTTTATGATCTTGGGGTTCAAGGTAAATTTTTAAGAATTTTGATGAATTTCTACGACATCGCTACTTTTAGAATATCAGACGGTCTGGATCTTTCAAATGAAATACACGTAACAGAAGGGGTCTTACAAGGGGAAATTCTCAGCCCTCTTTTGTTTTCATTGTATATTTCCGACATCATAAATTTTTTTAAAGATAGAAACTCAAAAGGAATAAAAATTTGCAATAATAACGATTTGATCGCTCTACTATATGCAGATGATATGGTCTTCCTCTCCTCAACATGGGCCGAAACTCAAACAAACCCTAGGATTCTCTCAGAATACTGTAGGGCTAATTCTTTGGTCGTCAACTCCAATAAAACAAAGATTATGGTCTCACATACAGGTGGGCGTCTAGGGAAGCTCAATACTTTTTCTTACGAGGGTTGTAACATCGAAGTAGTGAAAACATTTAATTACCTGGGTGTACCTATTTCTTCATCGGGGAAATTCAGGCAATCTTGCGATTAAGCTTTAGCTAAGCATGCGGCTGCAAATGGAGTGGTCACAGGTATTCTACAAGCGTGTAAATCAGACAGCTGGGATACTAAGTGTCAGCTATACGATTCGCTATCCGAAAGTGTATTGTTATACATGATTGAAATTTGGGGATGCCAGTATTCGGAAATTATTGAAAGAGGTCAATTAAAATTTATTAAATACTTATTAAAACTGCCTCGTAATACGCCTAATTTTTATATAAGAGTCGAAACCGGTAAAGTGCATGTATTACTAAAAATATTTAAAAGGATGCTGTATTGGTGGTTAAAAATATTAGCTATGGAGAACCATCAACTTCCCAAAATTTGTTACGACCGACTTGCCGAGCTTAGTTTCCATCCGTCTATACCTCATAATTGGGCAACTGAACTAATTAAACTCCTCTCCATGATTGGGGCAACTAATTTGTGGGCTTCCCAAAATATAAATTTCATAAAAAATCACACGATCGAAATTCAAGAATCAATGAAAAATCACTTAATAAGTTTGGATTTTGATAAAGTGGCCCAATCAGAATTTAATTTGTTTTATAGGAATATTGTTATTTTCGGAAATCCCCAAGAGTATCTTAACTTTAATATTCATGTAAATAAGCAAAGGATTGTAGCTCAATTGAGGATGGCGGGTAAGAAGTATACACGGTTATCAATAAACAACATGCATAGAACTTTCAATAGTGATCAAGATTGTAAATATTGTGAAACCAGTTGTAGCGATGAAATCTCACATTTTTTATTAAATTGTTCAGCCTTTCATGATATGAGGCAAACCTTTTTGAAAAAGTATATCCAACCAAATAGTACAAAAGAATGGAATCTCCAGAATCTTTTGTTAATTAAAAATGAAAGTCAAGTTAACAATATTTATTTATTTGTACTTAAATCACTTAGGAAAGAACGACAATAGAAAATAGAAATATTTAATACTCCATAATACTTAATTGCAGCTTATTAATAATATTTTGTAAGAATTGTATTTATTTTATTTTTTGTGTTTTTTTTTTTGTTTTTTTTTGTTATCTAAACATAATTTTATTCTATCAACAAAGAATTTTTATGTTTTATTTTCGCTATTTGTAAATATTCTGTACGTGATTTAATTTTAACATTTTTCTTTACAAACATATTGTACTATCTGTCTATCATTGTTATATTAATATTACTACTTTTCTTTTTATGTTATATTTTAGGATTTTATTTTATTATTTTTTCATTTAATTTTTTTTTCTTTCTTTTTTTCGTTTGTTTTGTATGACCATTTTATTTTATTTTTTGTATATGGAGCCAGACCTCCTGTAATTGTAATTATTACAAAATACAGTATTTTATTCATTCATTCATTCAAATGCTTTCTTTTGATAAATTACATAGTTAACGTGGATGAAATCAAAACTCAATTTTATCCAATAATTTTACAGCCATTCTTCTTATTTATAAAATATGTTTGGTGCAATATTATAAAAAGTAAAGCTTAATGGAAAAAAATAATAATATCAAAGAGATGAGTATAGATTTTGCTTAAAATAAATTAATTTTTTTTCCTTTTTAGCTTCTTATATTACTGCACCAAACATATTTTATAAAAAAGAAGAATGGCTGCAAAATTATTGAACAAAAATAGTTTTGATTTCATTCGCGTTAACTATGTAATTTGTGAAAAGAAAGTATTTAAATTGGTATAAATTCTTTTATTGGCAATAGTAGGTTCTGATTTTTTTCAGAGTGTTAGAGAGTGAAGGGTGCTAAAATACCATAATAGAATTTGATCGATCAAATGCCATCGATCGGCGATATATCGATTTTAAGATTTAAATCCCCATATTTGAACTTTCAATATAGTATCGGCCTCGAATTAGACTAAATCATAAAATATGTTTATAAAATATATATTTTAATTTAATTTTTTGGATTTTTTCCTGTTCAGACAATAATTATGTAAAAATCTATTGAAAGGAGCAGATACCTGAAAAAGACGATATAAGCAGAAAGGTCAATAGATAATAATACTGACTTATTTAACTCTCTATGTATGAATGTGTACCTAATAAACTATTTTATTTAAATTAAAGTAAGAAAGGATTCAGATTAAAATTAATTTGAAATACCCAGAGTGATGATATTTACGTTTTTTTATTCTCATTATTAAAAGAAATGCCTAGCTCATTAATGAAAAAAGAATTATTTGATTATCGTCATTTAATCAGGAGCTATAGATTTTGGACCGCTAAATTACATTTTTCCACTTACATGTCGCACAGTGGTCCAAAAAAGCTGAAAATGGGAAAAAAACTAATATCTATTATAATTACTTTGTTAGCGGCATGGAACCATCCATGTATTGATTTTTTGAGGTTCCGAATCTAATGAAATCAAAATCAGTGCAATGGGACCACCAGATCAAGTCCAAATTTTAGGCCAAAAAGTCAAAAATATCGAAAATTCGTGTTTGGTATAGTCGTATATGTTTTTGAGGTGCCGAATCTAATGAAATCAATATCAACGAAATCAGAGCATCAGATCAAGTTAAAATTTCAAGTGGAAAATAAAATATAAAGAAATTGTATAGATAATTTTTTTTATGACATTTTTATGTACAATAATACAAATAGAATATAATTATTTAATCTTGTTTAAGTAAATTGTATGCTTCCTTGGTTAGTTCTCTTTTCTTTTTATACTTTTATTCTGGTATAAAATCCGTAATGTCTGGGTCGCTTGTAACAAATAATTGGTGGAAAAAATCTTCATTTGTTGCGGCTCGGGATATGTTCCTGTTCCCTGTACTGCTTATAATTATTGTTCCTACTCTCCTGAGCCTCTATACAAAGAGCAGCGTGCTCAATCATGTCTGCTCCTTGCAAATGAATTTTTTGGACGGTCGATGGGAGGTAGTACCTGGGGTACCGAGTCACTGCCATCTCAGCCGTTTCCGCTGCATACTTGTGAAACGCTGCTGTATCAATCGGCTACAGAGAGCAAATCACACATCTAGTACAGTTTTTAATCTTATAATTTATTCTTCATTTATCCCTGTAATTTGCGCGTTTAATGAAGGATTTAAAAAAAAAAAACATAACAATAAAAGCATCAAACTGAAATAAATGTACCGCCTTAATTTTCAGAGGTGAAAGCTCTAGTGCAAAAGGACCACCATACACCATAATGAAACTGTGCAACTTCAAGCAACCTACTTAAGTTGTAGTTTATTTGATTATTTAAAATACAAAATAATTAAAATCCTTTTTTTTCATTTTATTATTTTAGAATTAAAATTAAATTTTTTTTTTCTTTAGTATTTTAGAGTATTTTATTTTAATTCTAAAATACTAAACTAAAATCAAAAAGTTTTTATTTGCATTTAAAATACTTTAATTTTAAATAATGCCCAGGTCTGAGTATAATAAAATCATGTTGAACTAATCCTTTGTTTACGTTTCTTTCCTTCCCGTCAATGATTCCCTCGCCAGACCCCTCCCTTAGAGACCTACAGAAGGATTTTTCTTAACTAATAGTTCCTCCCCAAGGTCATCCGCCCTCGCCACTCGCAACGTAGTGCACCGTTTAAATCCTTATAAATTCCAAAGTTGGCCGAAGTCGGCAATCAAAATTTTACCACAGTTCCTCTACTACCTGCACTTACTTATTAAACCATTGCGACCATAACGCCCCGTAACGCAAGCTTTTTATAAACATACAAAGTCAAAAAATCTTACTTATTTCGGCAACGATTTCAAAAATTAATTTCTTCTCTAACTATTGATATTATTTAAACATGTTTAGTCCATAACAGTGCCCATATAGATGACACACTCCAGGAGTATAGGGGGATATTTTACTGTTAATTTTATACAGAGTAAAAAAAAATCTTTATGTTGGTAGAAAATCACGATTTTTTCACTCATTAAAAAGCTCAATTTTTAGAACTTCGCTTGAAAAGGGAATCCGAGGTAGGTGTATTCAAACGGCACGCTATTCCAGTATAGTGATTTCTGGTTATGATTTATGGAACGAATCAGTACTACAACACACCACTATTTTGTATAGCAAAAATCCATATGAAATAACACGTTCTGCTTCAATCTGATAAGATATGTTGAAAGAGCATTAAAATATCATTTAGAATTCACTGCCATCTCAATTTCCTCAAAAAAATGGAACGAACGAGTTTTGCACCTCACCTCCTCAATTACAAATAAAATTTCTAATACATAAAAGTTAATATCTCTAAAACATTTTCCTAAATAGTTACCTGTAAAAAAAGAAACGTCATTAAAAGTTTATTCTTAGGTAAACATTTCAAATCAACTGCACACAATATTTTAAATCTAATCTTTTATGATTCACTTTGACCATATGTTTTTTTCTCATAAATACAAATAACCTAGACCTCGCCCACTTCTATCACTCAAGTCCACAGCAAAAATTAATTAATAATAAAATTAATTAAAAATAATACAAAAATTAATTAATAATAATACATCTCCCCCGGGAAGAAAATTTTCTCGTAACTTATCCCCCCTTATCTTCTTCTTTTACGTAGGTATTGGAATAAGTTTTGTAATATAAAAAATGTTTGATTCTGTTTTTTTCCTGTGACCTGTATCATATATGTATATATATATATATATATAATTAATCTTTTGCCTTGGTTTTGCTCTAATGATTTTTAAATAGGAACAAAATACTTCACCTACCTCCTATCCTCCATAATAACAGCGTTTATATTAGAAAATGTTATATATACTCACCACGGTGGGAAGCCCCCTGAAAGAGCGAGGCCTCCTAGGCTGACTCGACTGCCAAGACCCAGTAACCACTAATAGGAGGATCAGAGAGGCCAACATCCCTTGCACGACTGAACGTCCAGCCTTCTTGCTGCCCCTACCCCGGCGCACATTACTTGACCTTTATTACCCCTTGATATTGAAAAGGCTTGATGGTTACCATCCTAAAATGTTAAATATTAATCCGACAAATATTGAGGGACTTTTGAAATAATATTGGGTACTTTATTCATCCAGTTGTTTTTAATAGAAGAAAAAAAAATGGCTTAATGGAAACTACGCAAAGGTTGAAAAAAAACCTGTTAAATGACTGAAGAGGTTTACAGTATAAATTTAATAAAAATCAAAATTTTCAGATTCATTTCGCCCTGGAATGTAAAAAAATCGGATACCTGGATGGACCTTCAAGGAATGGACTTTTAACTTTCTAAGGGATAAACGATTTTTATCATGGTTTTATAAGTTTTTTTTTGCCTTCGTTGACTGCGCGTCACATAAAGATATTGACACTATGAATATCAGCTGCAGAATAGTCTAAAAATTAATTTCAGCAATTCTTAATAAACGTATAAGCAACTCACCATATTGATGGCCTCTCAGCTCTGTTAAGTACCCATACCCCTATCCTAAATACCACACCAACTCCTATATTTTTGTTTATTCCAATTTTTATCGCTAATAGTGAGTTTCATCCCTTCAAGCTGTGATTACATTCGAAATTCATCAATTTCTTACTATTACTAAAATTAGGAATATTATTAAAAAAACCCATACGGAATCCTTATAAATATTTCATTTACAGGTAAGTGAAAGTAGAAACATTAAAAAAAAAAAAAATACTAAAAAAAAATACTGGACTATTGATGAAATTAGGATTTTTGTCAGCCCCTTATAAAAATAAATAAAAGGTCCTTATAAAAAATAATAATAGTTCGAAAAGTACTGAATTTCAAGTTTTGTAATCGGAATGAGATTTTCGATTCTGGAAACAAATAATGTTTTTTCTGTTTATTTGATTACGAAATACTTTTATATTTTATATTTAGTCAGTTTTTATTACTAGGAATGGTAAGGGGCTGTCATTTACTCCCATTAAAAAAGATATTTTATTGAAAGAATTTTTAACTTGTTTTTTAGCCCTATAAAATAATTTCTACGATGATAAAACCTACCTTCTATAAAAGAATATTTCATTCTGATTACATAGGAAAAGCATAATCAAAATCTTTACACCCTTGTAACTAATGCTGTTCAAACACACCCACAAAAGCACACCGTTTTTATTTATTTCCGACCATTTTGCGAAACTCGGCGAAGCAAAATACGTATATTCCCTTGAAAATCAGTAGTCGAAAATTTCCCTTAAAATCCTAGGTAGGTAATAACTGATGTAAATAATACACAAAATAGAATACCTATAAAAACCTGTTTATTAACAGCCACATTTGTTACACATTAGTTGGTAGAAAGGCATAACAAAAACAAAAATCTGGTGCGTGCTAGCAACACACAACTTTCACTTACCAACTTACTTAGATCAGAAATTAATGCGTTTTATTAATTGCCAAAGCTTGTTCTCGAACAGAACGGCTTTAATAATGAACAATGGTCTGTCATTAAAGGCGTACTCCGCATGCGTGGGCTCAACGAGTTTTATGAGTTGACTGAATATTTTTCTTTTTTTCTCCTCTTTATGTTTTCTTTATTATTATCATATCTCATATTTAGCCATTTTTTATTTTTAGGCGTAACGAGAGACAGTTAATTTCTCCATATAAACAAAAACAAAGGTACTTTATAGGAAACAAACAAACAAAAAAGGCCCCCCCCAAAAAAAAAGCCCCCTCAGAACATTTGAATAATGATAAAGCTTACCTGATATTAAAGAACTCATAATTTTCATTAAACATAACGAATTTGATAAAAATCGTTAAAGCCGTTTTTGATATCATCGAAATAAAGGTAAAAATTGAAAAAAAATTATGAAATAAAGTGCCCGCTCCATTTGACCAATTTTGATGAAATGTTGGCTATCACATTTTTGGCATATACATACATCAAATACCCAGTTTGATCAAAATCGTTAAAGCCTTTTTTGAGTAAATAAAAAAAAACACGTGAAAATGATACACAATTTACTAAGTAAAGTCCCCCCTCCAGTCGATCAATTTTGATGTAATGTTGGCAATCGCATCTTAGGCATATACATACATCAAATACCGAGTTTGATCAAAATCGTTAAAGCCTTTTTTGAGTAAATAAAAAAAACACGAGAAAATGATACACAATTTATTAACTAAAGTCCCCCCTCCAGTCGATCAATTTTGATGTAATGTTGGCTATCGCATCTTAGGCATATACATACATCAAATACCGAGTTTGATCAAAATCGTTAAAACCGTTTTTGAGTAAATAAAAAAAAACACGTGAAAATGATACACAATTTATTAAGTAAAGTCCCCCTCAGGTTGTTAAATTTTGATGAAATTTTTACATTCATATCTCGGGCATATTAATACATGAAATTCTCAGTTTAATCAAAATCGTTAGAGCCGTTTTTGAGAAAATCGAAAAAAAACGCAAAAAGTTGTTAAATAAAGTGCCCCCTCCTTTTGACCGATTTTGATGAAATTTTTGCTGTCACATCGCGGGCATATACATACACTGAATACCCAATTTCAGGTTCGCACGGTTTATAGTTTTTGAGCTAGTCTGTTCACACACAGACACACAGACCATTTCTCGGGACTTGGTTAATTGGACTCAGGGGACCCTAAAACGTGTATATCCGTTGAAAACCGGAAGTCGAAATTTTTCACGATCGCAATACTTCCACTTACTATATATTTCATATATAGGTAAGTGAAAGTAATAAAAAAAGCTCTCTTAAATCACATAGTTAGCAACCAGATCTTAAATTTTCAGTTAGAATATTAAAACACTGGAATAATGAGCAAGATATCCTCCTTATCGTCAAACTAAGAAGTCTTTGGTGAGTAGGACTCGAACAAGGACTAACGATCTACTAAAGTGGATCCAGCTCCTTGTTAGTCATAGCTGAGCTGAGAACTCATCGCTGGGTTATTATATTATAAATAATTATATTAAGTTCTTATTTTCTGGTTGCTACATTTTTACATACATAAAGTATTAAAATCTTTTACCTTGGATTGCTCGATATTTTCCCAGCAGAAGTTGCCATTTCCTTTGAGAATGTGTGAATTACTGTCATAATGAATGGTTCCCGGCAAAAAATATTCAAGGTTCTTCTTTATCCGATCTTAATTATGGTCAGGAAACACAATCCTAAAGATGCTTGCCTCTTATAAATAGTTACTACCACTTGCATAAATGTGATGAATTATGTATAAAAAGGGTATAAAAAGCCTGAACACTTGGCCTCTTTTCAAGAAAATTATACAAAGGATCCAAACAATATGTTTTATTATACGTTAAAATGGGTCATGATTGTTTAATAATAAACATTATAGATAAGAACTATTTAAAACGCTAAAAAACAATTATTTGTTTTTATATACAATAAATAACGTTTAAATGTGACAGGGAAGTAACAAAGCCTATTGTGAGTGAAATATTTTCAATAATAAATAGTGTAAGGGCATATTAAAGATTTGTTTACTAATTCATAGCTTTCTGCCATTACAAACTAATTTAATACTTAGATACTATTTTAGTCTAAGACAAAGGCCCTTAAGACGTACAGGAACTTTCCGCATCTTGGTAGGTCATGTAGGAATACGAGGCATGGAGTGTCTACAGGAGCTGGAGGATTAGGCCCAAGGTCTGGAGTGGAGTCTGTCGGCTCTTCAACAATTGGAGGTGTTGCTGGCCGTTCAGAGAATCGGACCAAAAAGGTGGCTTAGGTAAGGCGCACATTGAACTGTGCCACGCAGGCGACGCAGAGCAGAGCAGGCGGCACGAAAAAAAAACTGCGTCGCACAGTTACCTGCGCAATTTGGAGAGCAGTTTCGGTAAGGCAGGGGCTTTTTTAGTCTAAGTATGTTAGATTTCTTGGATTTAAGATCAGAATCTGATTCGGATATAGAGTTGAACAAAAAAAAAATTGCATTATCAAAAGTCAAGGTCAAGATTGTGATAAAATGAAGAAATGGAGAAAAGACCAGCTCACGAAAGAATTTGCAAACAGAACATTCTTAACGATCTATTAACTACTTCCGTCTGAGTCCGGTGAAGTTCATAATTTCATCTAAGTTATTATTTAGAACTACAAGAAGTTATTATTTAGTCTGAGGGATCCAATGCTTAAAACCATTACTTATCATGATGTTATAAAATTAGGTAATGAGAGGTCTGGTTAGTTTGTAGAATTATATTAGGCACAAATCTCTTAAAATCCTCGTGTACGATATTAACAACATAATATTGTTATGTAATCATTTTTTTTCATTAATTCCTCCTTTTTTTCCTTGGAAATTTATTTTAATTTATTACCGCTATTATTTATTTGATTAATAAATGCATTATTCACTAGTTTGCATACTTTTAATTTTTTATAACTATTTACTACGATTTTTTTATAACTATTTACTTGAATATCTTTAATTATTCTCCATTACTTTAATTATTTGACCAGTTGTAGTTTAATTTTTTGTTCCAGTCTGTTATTCTTGAGGGACTTTGTCCCAGAACAAAATTTATTTTCTCTACTTTTCTATCCTGTATGAGGATATAATTAAATTAAGTAGAAAATATAACAGAGAAGAGTTATATTTACATCAAATTTCTTATTGAAAAAGTTCCTATCAACACATGGTCCATTCCCCACTCTTTTCGATTAATTGCGGTTTTCGATTTTATAAATAGCAGCTTCTTTTTTTTATTCAAATATATTTTTTAAAAAGAAATATACATTATTTGTTTTTTCAATTAATGTTTCCATAAACTACATTTCCATAAAGCCTATGTTTTTTTTTCGTTGAAATAATATCAGTCAAATTTTTCAATATCAGTCAAACTTCTAGTATCTATTAGAGAAAAACTTGCTTTTCTATTTTTTCAACTTGCCACAGCAAGACGAATAAAAACTAACAAAAACCGGAATAAGATATGATATAATATGAATATGACAAATAAAATAACAATATTAAAACTGTTACGGCAAAAGTATCTACTTTTAGAACTTCAGAAAGGCCTTAATCTAAATTTTAATATATGAATATATATATATATATATATATATATATATATATATATATATATATATATATATATTCTTTTTTTTTTTAAATAATTTTACAACTACATTTTTTATCCTGAAAATGTTTAGTTTTAGAAATTCAAAACACTTGTAACATGTACATTTGGAATAGCGAGAAATTTCAAAATTGTATATCGATTTTGAAATAAAAAATAACAGAATACATATATTTTGTAAATTATTGTATTTTTAGGATCGTTTTTTCCCCCTGTACTTATCTAGAACACTCTATATAAACAGAAGACCTACCTAGTTTCATTAACCTACTTAAAAAAGTAGTATGTTAAAGTAAGTTATGAAGTAGGTTAAAACTTACTTAAAAAAGAAGTAGAATTTCACAAACAATAATATAAAATGATAATAATAGGAATTGAAATAATCAAATATCGAAAACTGCGTCGCATCGGCACTGTTTGGGCCTAAGCACACGGGTCGATCGAAGACGCGTCGAGAGGTTCGCGCGTCGTACTCGTCATGTACGAACCCTACGGCACAAGCCGTTGTCCACCGCACACAAGTCGATTAGTTTATTCGCGGGGAGTCATATGGTGATCGTGTTGTGATTAACATTGCTAAAAAAGGTTATGTTTATTTAAATGTGCTTTTTTGTTTATTTATAATGATTAAATAACGGTATTTTGTGTATTTTGTTAAAAAAAAAAAAGAACTTCTTAACCGAAAGAACTGATCAGTGTCGAAGTGTGTCAAGGAACATTTAAAAATGACCTCCACCTCAGACACCCCTACTGTTATGGATGCGACAGATTCCATTGCAGACAATAGTTCCCACAATGAAACAGGTATCTGGGAAAAAGTAACGGGTCGCAAGAGACAATCCGATGTAGAAAGAGATCCGCGGCAGCAAAAGAGGCCCACTACCTCAGCTCCTAACATTTCAACTCATAACAGATATCAACTGTTATCTAATGATGAAGAAGCGCCATCACAACAAAAAGACAAACAGGTAAATACTTATGATAACGATAAACCTCCACCTATATATGTTAATGGAGTCGAAAATTACAAAGCATTGGTAGAGTTTTTACAAAATATATGTGGTTCCTCCACATTTAAATTAAAATCAACCAACAGAAATATCTGTATATACCCCCTGTATAAACGCTTAACTGTGGGTTCTCTGTCCATCCTTCTGTGGAACACAAACGGACTACTCAAAAATAAAACTGAACTTGATATTTACTTATATGAAAAACGAACTGACGTTGCCTTAATTACAGAAACACACCTCACATCACGTAACAAAGTATACATACCGGATTACACTATATACAGAACAGATCACCTGGACAATACTTCACACGGTGGAACTGCCATCATTATTAAAACAACTCTCAAGCACAACCTCATCAATTTGCCACACACACCAGATATACAATCCACTGCCATTATACTACACACAACACAGCAAACGATAACTTTAGCAGCAGTATACTGCCCCCCTCGCTATAAGCTGACATCTGCCATGTTTTGTAGTTTCTTTGAAAAATTAGGCAGGTGCTTCATCGCCGGAGGCGACTACAATGCCAAGCACCAGTCATGGGGTTCGCGACTGTGTTCTCCTAGAGGGAGGCATCTTCACTCTGCTATCCATAAGCTTTCGTTAAACACTATTTTTCCAAATTCACCGACATACTGGTCCACATCGAGGCATAAGACACCAGACTTACTGGATTTTTTTGTTACTAAGGGACTACAAACCATATCTCACGAAGTGAGATCAAGTTCTGATCTTTGCTCTGATCACTCCCTTATACACTTGGACCTTTTAGAAGAACCAAGTCATAAAGAAAAGCTTCCAACGCTATCTCGAAGAATTATAGATTGGGAGAGCTACCAACAACGACTAAACCAGATGCTCACAGTTCCCTTATCTCTAAAAACAGAAAATGAAATTGAGGAGGCTGTTGACATCTTCACAAAGAGCAATCAGGAAGCAGCTTGGTCTTCATCACTTCCTCAACGCAAACGAACATCTAGCCATCCCAACTATCCACAATACATAAGGGATCTGATCAGAGCCAAGAGAAGAGCTCGTAAGGTATGGCAGACAAACAGACTACCATCGGACAAACAGACTTATAACAGAACAAATAATAAACTAAAAAGACAAATTTAAACAGACTAACTAATCTTTAGTTAAACAGACTAACTATGAAATTTAAACAGACTAACTATGATACATTTTTAAGTAATCTCACTACCGACGATGGAAGCTTATGGAGGCAAACTAAAAAGCTGCTAAAGCATCGCGAGGTGTCAGCGCCACTCCGAAAAGAGGATGTTTCCTGGGCCGTGTCAGACATTGAAAAAGCCGAACTCTTCGCTGACCACCTATCGACTGTTTTTACACCACATACAGACTACTCAGACAATGAACACGAAAATTATATACAAGATTCTCTCGATATTCCTCTACCTATGACATTGCCTCCTTCTTCCTTTACTCCAACAGAAATTAAACAGAAATCCGAAAATTGCCCAAAAGAAAAGCCCCGGGACATGATCTAATAACAGCTGAGCTACTCCAAAATATGCCCAGAAAAGCGACAGTCTTTCTCACAACCCTATTCAACGCAATACTTAGGACTACAAACTTTCCACTCCAATGGAAATATTCACATATACTAATGATAAGAAAACCAAACAAAAATTCCAATAGCCCTGCTTCATATAGACCCATAAGCTTACTTCCGGTCTGTTGAAAAATTACTCTACAAACGTATTCTTGACATACTGACCGACAACCAAATACTACCTGAACATCAATTCGGATTTCGTTCACTACACTCAACAATACACCAACTACACAGAGTCACGGACTACATTTCAGTTGCTCTAGAGGATAGATTATACGCTACTGGCGTATTCCTGGATGTAGCTCAAGCATTTTATCGTGTTTGGCACAATGGACTGCTTTACAAACTTAAATCGTTCCTCCCTTCAACCTACTACCTTATTCTACTCTCTTTTCTCTCCAACAGATTTTTCTCTGTCCGCCAGGGCTCAGAAACCTCCTCTATACGACCGCTAAGGGCCGGAGTGCCGCAGGGATCAATTCTTGCACCTCTGCTATACATCATTTACACTCACGACATACCAACATACCCCAACACATTAATAGCAACCTACGATGACGACACAGCGATCATCACCAGACATGTAAACCTCACCCAGGCGTCATCAATCCTCCAACATTATTTACAACAATTACAGGACTGGTTTAAAAAATGGAAAATTAAGGTAAACGGTGAAAAATCGAAACATATCACTTTCACACTTCGACATGACACCTGTGCTCCAGTATACTTGAACAATATTCCAATTCAACAAACTAACAAAGTTCACTACTTAGGACTCACATTCGACAGAAGGATGACCTGGGGGCCACACATAAAGCAGAAACGTCTAACCCTAAACAATCGACTAAGGCTTCTGTATTCTCTTTTACACAAACGTTCGGCTCTAAAAATAAGACAAAGACTAAACACTTACACTTACTTACTAAAACCTATATGGACTTACGCTTCACAAATCTTCGGGATAGCAAAAAAGACTCAGATCCAAAAAATACAAACATTCCAATCAAAAACGCTACGACTTATTACTCGTGCTCCGTGGTATGTTAGTAACAAAACATTACATACAGACTTACGCATACCTATGGTTCAAGACAGCATTCGGACATCATATAAGAAATTTCATGACAAACTTCATGGACATCCCAACAGACTTATACAAGACATGGCCACAACACACATGCCAGAAGACACCCGAAGAAGGCTAAAAAGGAGCTGGCTAAGTGATCTCCTGGAATAACCTGTTGTAAAGGTCCAAGCTAGGAGTAGATGCCAATGGGTATTAACCTCCCTCATGCCTGACATGCCCACTGTCTCGATTGTTAGCTCATCTGCTTATTGTCGCAGGCTGAGCGACAGGTGTAGATTAAAATGTAATAGATAAAAAAAAAAAAAAATAAAAAAAAAAAAAGTTTATTCGCATCTTCCAACCAGGTACGTACTCAGTGCATTCGTTGACCTTTTTTTTTCTTAAATATCAATCAAAATGGCTATTTCGATCTGTGAATGTTTGTATATTTCTAATCAGCATTAATAATATACGGTATTTTTGCATTTTTAGTTTAATTTGTATAAACTTACAATGAGCAGTTCAAGTTCAAGTGATGAGGAGGACTTTGTAATGTTTTTGTGGTACCGGCAAATGAAAAGGAATAAACGAAGATTATGGGTGCATCCTTATATTGAACGCAATTTTCATAAACGGCTATTCGTTGGTGCAAGAGAACTGCAAGAAAGTGATGCTAAATTTCTAGCATTTTATAGAATGCGAAAGGAATCATACATTACTCTCAGTCTGGCTCGAGCCTTCAATGCGATATTATCGTCCACACGTTCTTCAGTTATCTTTTCCTATTACAACTTCTTCTACATACTGTTGACTATATATATAGTGAGTACTCATAGCCTTTTTATTTTTATCCAAAAGTAAAACCAACATTAAACGGTTTCAATTATTTAACCTACAGTGCGTAATTTATTTCAAATATTAACAGAAGTCTTACAGCCTAGCGGCCGGCTGTTTGGTACTGAAAGAGATAAGAAGGCTCAATTCCCCACCACACCCGACCATTCACTACCATCCCCACCACAACCGTCTTCGTTAATCCAATTGCTTCGAACACTTCACAATGACACAGTGCCCGGTCTGTAAAGCCGTAATAACGAGAGACGACAAACTTTCCTTTGCATGCGCGCGCTGCAAGATTTTATTTCACGGGAGATGCTGCAACTTAACGGAACCCGATATCACACAATTTAAGAATAAAAACCAGTGGTATTGTAAAGGCTGCACCACTTCAAACGTAGAGTATCGCATTACCCCCAGTAAAAATATGGAAGAAAATATAATTGCAATTTTAACGAAAATCGGAAAAATGTCTGATGAAATAAAAGATATTAAAAATTGTATAATATAATATACATAATGTTCGATAACTCAGAAAGACTGAAATCAATTGAGGATCGTTCAAAAAAACAAGACGAAATAATAGAAAAACTGCTAACTGAAAACAATAATCTTCGAAATAAAATAAAAACTATGGAGGCTAAATTAAACCAAGCAGAACAGGCCTACCTCTCCAACTCTCTAGAAATACGGGGAATACCACAAAAATCAGGCGAAACGCCCGAGGGCATTGTCTGCACTATCGGAGCCGCCCTAGGCGTTAAGCTCACCGCTGATGATCTCGATTTTGTGCAGAGAAAAAGGACCAGAGAAGAGGACCCACGCCCACCCGCGATTGTCGTGCGTTTTGTACGACAGTCAGTCCGAGACGAGATGATTCGACTCCGGAAGGTGAAAAGGGATTTCACGACTAGGCACCTTGGCTGGGAGAATGATGAAAGGATCTATGTCAGCGAGGAAATGTCAGCGGGCAACAGACATCTCTACTGGTTGGCGAGACAGAAGAAAGGCGCGGGAAAAATAAAATACGTCTGGTTTGCCAAGGGCAGGGTTCGCTGCCGGCGAGAGGATGGCTCCCCAGTGGTTATCATCACTAAGAAGGAAGACATCGAAGCAATACAATGACTCATCTGCGCCTGTCACCCTGGAATCCGGACCACTTTTTTACCCTCTATATCATCGACATTTTATTCTCACATTTTTTCATTTTTCTTGTTTTATCTGTTTTCCATCTCATTTTATCACCTAGGCACCATTTTCTTTTATTTAACAGCCATAGGCATCAATAATTATCTCTTTATTCTATTCAGTCAATTTTCTTTTGATACAGCCTCAAGCATATATCACTGTGCCTTTTCAATCCAACCCCTAAATTCCTTTTCCTTTCGCAGATCAATTCCTATCAATCTACCCACATGAGTAACATCTTATTAACTTGCCACGTTAATTACCAATCCGTTCCAGCCCACTACGACGAGTTCCTAGATCATTTCCTCCACAACTTCTATCACATTATTGCCGTCTCGGAATTATTGGCTTTAACCAGAAATCCCATCTTCCTCTATATCCATTCCTAATTACTCTCTCATCCGTCGGGATCGTGTGAACCGCACCGGAGGAGGTGTTGGTCTTTACGTTCGTGACGGCTTGAGAGCAAAAAGCCTCCTAGAATCGCCCTCTCTCGAAAGCCCTCACCTGGAGTACCTTTTCGTAGAAATTTCCTTTGACACCATTTCCCTGCTCTACGTAATAGTTTACCGCCCTCCACATGTCCGGTTCGATCCATCCTTTGAATCCACCCTATTCACCTATATCCCGTTATATAGTCACGCTGGTGATTTTAATACCAACTTGCTCTGCGATTCTTCCGATAAATGTTACCTTATGGACCTCATACACTCTCTTGACCTGTTTTTAGTACCCTACCAGCTTACCCACCACACTCAGTCCACAAGCACTTGGCTAGACCTTTTTATAATAGACTCCTCCCACAACTTACTGTCCTTCTCACAGCATCCAATACCCTTTCTATCAAGTCATGACCTCATCCAAATCTCCTATAACATTCCAGCACCTAAACTCATCCCCCGAAAAATCTCCTGGCGGAACCTTGACTCATTAACCTCTGAAAAGCTGAATCCTTTTTTTGACTCACTTTCCCAATCCCTGGATCCTATTTATTCGTTATCATCCGTAGATGAAATGGTGGAATGCCTTTCTTCTAATCTTTACACCTTCCTAAATCAACATGCACCCCTCAAGACCTTCACATTTAGACGCCCTCCCGCACCCTGGATAAATCCCGATATCAGAGAGTTGATGAGAAGAAGAGACGCTGCCAGAAGACGATTCCAACGTACCCGTTCCTCTGAAGATTATACCCATTTCAAGTCCCTACGGTTCCTCACCCAATCTTCCCTACGACGTGCTAAGGCACTGTTTTTCCATAATTCCCTATCACAAGCCCTCGAGCCTAAGTCCAAATGGAAAATCCTTAGCAACCTGTCTATGGTAAAATCCAAAGCCTGCACCTACAACCCCATCGATCCAGATGAACTAAATTCCCATTTCGCTAGTTCTTCATCTATTCCTCAACCCTCGTCATTTTCGTTCACACAAACTTTCGATCCAGATAATTTTTATTTCCTGAATACCTCACCTGAAGCCTTACTCTCATCTATCCTCAAGTCCTGGACGAATGACTTCGGCCCAGACCAAATTCCTGTAAAGATCATCAAACTCTGCCTTCCGGCAATATTCCCTGCCCTTCTACACATATATAATTTCTCTCTACAAAATTCTTGCTTCCCAGAAGCCTGGAAAAAAGTTACAGTCCGTCCGTTAAATAAAGTGCCTGTTCCCTCTTCAGCTTCCGACTATAGACCTATTTCCATTCTCTCTAACCTATCCAAACCGCTCGAAAGAATCGTCCACTCCCAGCTCAATGATTTCCTCGAGCGAAAAGCTCTCCTTAATCCTCTTCAATCTGGCTTTCGCTCCCATAACTCCACACAATCTGCTCTACTCAAGATTACTCAGGACCTTCAATCCTCCATAGACGAAACTAAAATGACCATCCTGATTCTCTTCGATTTCTCAAAAGCGTTCGATACCGTCAATCATGAGATCCTCCTTTCTAAACTCCAAAAACTTTCCTTGTCAAACAGCGTCTTAAAGTGGTTCCTCTCCTTCCTGTCCTTACGTTCACAAACAGTTCATATCCCTGATAAACCTCCTTCTTCACCTCTTTTAATAACACGCGGCGTTCCACAGGGGTCCTCACTTTCACCAACACTCTTCTCTGTGTACATTAATGATCTTCCGGATTCCATCAACCATTCAAAATACCACTTATACGCCGATGACCTCCAAATTTACTTATCTTTCCATCCTAACGAGATGCTAGAAGCAATCCAAAAATTACAGGAAGACATAGATAGCATAAACGCCTGGGCAGAAAAAAATGAGTTGAGTCTAAATGGAGAAAAAACCAAGGCTATCCTGATCGGCTCCAAGCATCTCATTAATTCCCTTTCTTACAAACCCCTACTTTACCTCAAAGGCCAACCTATCCATTTCCATCCCCATGTCAGAAATCTTGGAATGATCTTTGACCAGCATTTGTCGTGGAGTAACCATATTTCCCAAATCACTAGAAAATCCATCGCTATCCTCAAACAGTTCCGCAGATCCCGTGATTGCATGTCCTCCAAAACCCGTCAACTCCTTGTTTCCTCTCTTATTTCCCCATTTTGATTATGGCTGTATTGTATACGGGGGACTGTCTGGTATGCAAGAGGCGAGGTTAAAGAGACTAATGAATTGCTTCATTAGATTTATCTTTGGGGTCCCCAGGCGCTCCCACGTCTCAAGTTACTATGCTGAATTGAAATGGCTCTACCCAGTTTTTCGGCGGCAATATTTCCTTGGTGTATATCTTTTCCGAACGTTCAGAATTAAAAAGCCTCTGTATATCCTGAATTTATTTACACCTTGTTCTTCCATTCACTCCCTAAATACCAGATCCCAAACCTTAAATCTATACATCCCTTCCTGCCGAACTGCCTCCTTTACAAAATCATTTATCATCCGTGGTGCCTCCTTTTGGAACTCTTTACCCGTTTCTATCCGTAAAAATGCATCCCTTACATCTTTTAAAACCCAATTATTCCTCCACCTCCTTAATCTTCAAACTACCGCAACTATGTAAAATAATGAAACCTGTTTTAATTTGCAATACTTATCTGTGTTTGTATACATAAATCTTGTTTCTCTTTTATTTATTTTTTTAAGTTTAAATGGTTGAATACTAGTCAACTTATATTCTAATTTCTCATGCTATTGTTTTTAGTAAGATCTTTAATTTTTCAAATTTATTTACAAATATTTTTATTAACAATAAACCAAATTTACCAAATAAAACCAATACACACTTAACAAAAATTAAAAATAAAATAAAATTTACAATGAAATAAAATAGAATAAAAAATAAAATAAAAAATGAATTTTTTTTTATATATATAAATTTTTTTTTTTAAATAAGTTGAATTGAACCCTCCTCGTCAGTGGAATGGGAGTGTCCAGGTGCCTGCTGTGGTAGAGCTGGAGCCAACGTTGTGTAGCCTGGATATCCATAGAAAAAAATCACGGTGGCAACTGCAGGAAAATTGTTTTTTCTTTGCAAACATTTATTAGAGGTAACACAGGTTAAATTAAAAAAAAAAAATAATTTAGCACAAAAACAAAGCAAACAAATAAAATAAAAAATTACCTCGATGACGAAGAAACGTGCGTTTCGCTCGATTCTTCCCGTTCCAAACCAATCGCAAGAGACGAGAACTGCACAAGACGAGGATCCTTGCGGTTCTAGACGACCAATGAACGACCCGTCTGCGGAGCTTAATGCCACAACGAAGGAAGTTGAGTGGAGGGGAGAGGCGTACGGACTGGAGTCACGTCGACCACTTCCAGCGTCGACCCGTGTGCGTCGGCCCTTTCCGTGGCAGATCCACGAGTGCCAAATCGGCCTGCTCTGCTCTGTGTCCCAATGTGCGCGGTTCCTATCTGATTCACTTTCCACAAAAACTGTTCTGCTCTGCTCTGCGTCGCGAGTGTCTCAATGAGCGCTCGGCCTTAACGTCAAACGAGATCCTATTGTTCATGGGCACTACTTCCTCGTCTGATTATTTGAATATTTGTGTGGCGTTTGATGTTTGGTCTTTCTTAAAGTTTGAAAAGGTATGTCAACTTTCCTACAACTCGAATGATAGTATCAAACCGGTTTACTTTCAATATGATTTCTATGATTATCTTCGGTTAGCTACAGAAAAATGACATTCTGCGAAGCATGGGGCAGAGTAGGTCTAATTTAATTTCTAGTTGCCGGTTTAGGTAATTTTTGGCTGGTGATATACTGAACTAAAGCGAATTTGCTCGAAAGCGGAATAGTATGTCACAGACTAAGTATTTCAATGGTATGTTGTCGTCATTCAGGCATTTCATTTCGTTTTTCAAAAATTGTAAAAAGCGCTGGGTCAATCCATTTGTATGGATCCATTGTGCCGGGTTTCCGGGTGGAACGGTTTTTTTTGGCAAATTCAATTTAAAACACAGAAGTAGGAAAATCCACCGTCCTGCAGAAAATACTCGCCTCGTCTGCTATCACAACTTCTGGGAGGCCGTGAGAGCTGAAAATGTCCTTAGAAATTCAATTGTAGTAGCAGATATATGAGCTTCTTTTGTGATTCTAACTCCAGGCCCCTACAATAAAATTATAATGACGAAGGAACACTCCAGGATAGTTTATGTGGATACGTTGAAAGCGGAGTTCGACACAATTTCTATTCAGATACTATTCGAAGATTTTATATTCGAATATGAAAATTATTTGAGGGAAAAAGTAAATTTATCGAACAGGAAACGTATTCGTGTAATAACTGTTCGAATACTGCTGTTTTAGGTTTTTAAAAGATTTGTGGAATGAGATAGATGAGTTGTCCAGGACTATTTTTGGAGCAACAAGAGTTGATTTGAGGACATAGGGAGATCCAATCAAGCTGGCTTTCGCCCTCTCGGCGTTCAGAGTGACTTTGTTAAGGTTTGCCCTAGCACATATTCTTTCAAAATCTTCCTGGTGTTTTAGGATGGTGTCGGAGGAAAGATCAAAGGAGAGATAAATCTGGATGTGACGGCATACATTGACAGTGTTGGATGAACGATGAAGTTCATCGACATGGGTGGAAAAAAGGGAAGGGAATAAAGAGGAGCCCTGAGGTACGCCTTTAGGCAAAGGTAGATTTTTTAACAGTGATTTGTTGAGGACTACATATTGGGAGCGACTAGTGAGGAGAAATTGAAATCCGAGAAGAGTATTAGAAGTCTGGTGGAAGTTTTCAAGTTTAATTAGAGGGAAATTGTGCTCCACTGAGTCAAAGGCTTTAGTGAAGTCGAGGAGAATAAGAATAGTGAGTTTTTTTTTTGGTCTATAGCTGTATGAAGGTCCTGGGAAATTTTAATGAGGGCGGAGTGAGTGGAATAATCGGGCCTGAAACCGGACTCAATATGGTTATTTTGCCTGAGGTATTGGGATAATTGTAGCTGAACTGAACGTTCGAAAGGTTTGGATAGGTTGAATAAATGGGAGACGGGGTGGATATCCTTTAGGGGTATTTGGATTGGAGGATTGTTTTCAATGGGCGTACAGGAGCAGTTTTCCAGGTCAATAAAAATTGTCTTCTTCAATAAACTTCATTCATTGGAACATAGGAAACTGGACGTAGGCTCTAAACAAAGACAAAATTAGACGAATAATTTTAATTTTATTTGTACAAATACACACTAATTGTTATTAAAAATTGTGAAATTAAAATATTAAATACTATGTTCAATACAACACAATCTTTTCGGAGGCGGCGCAAAATTTAAAATTTTAACTCTAGACATTATGGAAATCGTAAGATTGATCTCTTTTCATCTATTGATTTTAATGCCTACTAATGGAATTGTATCGGTAACATGTCATTTATATTTGCGCCGCCTCCGAAAAGATTGTGTTGTAGTGAATATAGTATTTAATATTTTAATTTCACAATTTTTAATAAAAATTAGTGTGTTTTTGTACAAATAAAAATAAAATTATTCGTCTTATTGCATTTTTCCGCTTTTTATACCATTTTCAATTTTGCTGTACATTCATAAAAATCAGAACGTAATTATTTCATACTTTTCAGTGCATTTATTTTTACTGGTTCCTAGGTTTCGAAGTCGGTTTAATTTTTTTTTTTTATAAAATGTTTTTTATATAAATTATAGAATGATTTCAACTTAATTTGGTTTCATAGCTATAATATAAATAAACCTACAATAAATCCTTATCAGCGGGCTTTACGGCACCGTCATTTATTTTTTGTTGTGTTCGTGTGTGTCTTTTTAAAAGCTATCCTATTTAATTTCTTTAATTGCTCATATCATTATGTACTTGACTGGAATTCAAAATCGCCCATAAACTTTAATTTATTACTTATATCAATTTGTTGTTGTTTTTGTTGTTTCTTTTAAAATGAAGTCATTTATTTTATTATTTGTTTAATTTCTTAATTTTTGTTAATATGGTTTAATAATAATAATAATAATAATAAAGGCTTAACGAACCCGAAGGTTCGATGCCGACACCACCACTCGCTCCCTGCACGCCTCCATCCATCGAACGTCTTCCAGACCCAACTTCGATAGATCCGCCCTAACGCAATCCTCCCACCTCCGTCTCGGCCTGCCCCTCGGACGTTTCCCATTCGGCACCGCGCTTATTAATCTTTTCGGAATACGTTCACAGCCAAGTTTTGCAATTTTACACGCCCATTTTATTCGTCTTGCTGCAATCACGTCAATTATATTTACTGGATAAAGTTCACTCAGTTCGGCGTTGTGTAAGCGTCTAAATTCTCCCGTTATTTCATCCCTCTTCGGTCCAAATATTCTACGCAGTACTTTATTTTCAAAAACTCTAAGCCGTTGCTCATCCCTCAATGTCAGCGGCCAAGTTTCGCATCCGTAAACGACCGTTGGAAGAATAATAGTTTTGTAAATCCTAATTTTTAAGTTTTGGGACAGAAGGCGGGAGCTAAGCAATTTCGCGACTGAAAAGTAGCAAGCATTACCGGCTTTTAATCTAGCCTTAATTTCCTCATCGATTTCGTTTTTTCTAGTTACCATCGCCCCTAAATATCTAAATTTCTCTACCTGTTCAAACGTATTCCCCCCTACACTAATATCCGCGAAATCCTCACCACTTCTACGACTAACCATATATTTTGTCTTATCCGGATTCATTTCCAGTCCAAGTTCTTGTCCGGCTTTCATCAACGTTTTTGTGTTCATTTCTATGGTTTCCACGTCCTCCCCAAGCAATACCAAATCATCGGCATATCCGAGCACGGGTATATTCCCTCCCAAATTCAAACCCTTTCCGGTACGTGTCACCTCCCTAATGGCATATTCCAGCGCTAAATTAAATAAAACAGGTGAGAGAGAATCTCCTTGTTTCAAACCAGAGCGGACCTCGAACTTCTCAGAAAAATAATTACCGATTCTAACTTTATTGAACGTTTCAGTCATACGCATTTTTACTAGGTTTACTAATTTTTTTGGTATTCCCTGCTCGACCAGAATGTTATACAACTTTTGGCGGTTAATAGAGTCATATGCCTTTTTGAAATCGATAAAAAGCTGATGTACGATACCGTTATATTCTAATTTTTTCTCTAATATTTGGCGAAGAGAGAATATTTGGTCTACGGTTGATCGGTTTTGCCTGAAACCACATTGATATTCTCCGATAATTTCCTCGGCGTATTCAGTGATTCGACTAGTTAGGATTAACGTAAATATTTTATAGCAAACCGGAAGGAGTGAGATTCCACGATAGTTATTGCAATCCGTTTTTGATCCCTTTTTGTGAATCGGAATGAGAATAGACTCTTTCCACTCTTCGGGTATCTTTTCTTGTTCCCAGATCTTTTTAACCAAAAGAAATATTTTTGATATCCCAGCTTCCCCGCATGCCTTGATTAGTTCGCTAGGGACATTATCTGTTCCCGCTGCTTTATGAGATTTTAATTTTCCAATGGTTATTTCAACCTCCTCTTTACTCGGTTCTACTACTAACGGTTCAGCACTCTGGTATTCCGAAGAGGAAGATAGATTATTATTTTCCGTATTTAAAATACTATCGAAATAATCCTTGAACCGTCTTAAGATGTCCACCGGATCGGCCAAGATATTGTTATTTTCATCCCTGATTCCAGTTGTAACCGGGCCCGACCGTTTACGAATTCTGTTTATGCCTTCGTACATGGCTTTGACGTTATTCTCGATTTTGTTACTTTCGATCGCTATTATTTTATTTTTGAGATATTCTCGCTTTTTAAATTTTAGTAGTTTAGTTGTTTCTTTTCTTGATGCTCGAAAGTTAGCAAGATTGATTTCGTTAGGAATATTTAACGCTTCTAGTTTAGCAGCTTTTCTTTTGTCGCACATGTTAATACATTCATCATCGAACCAAGGTTTATTTTTATTTTCCCTTTTTCCAAGACACGAGTTACCGACCTCTTTTATACTATCCCTGATACCTTCCCACAACTTATCAATGTCTTCGTTATCCTCGTCAGACGATTCCAACGCCTCAAACCTATTTTTGACTTCCAGTTCGAATTGTTTTCTAACCGTCGGAATTTTTAACTTCTCCAAATTATAATTATCATAATTAAAACCAGCCTCATTTTTCCTCTGTATTATAAGTCTCTGGCGAATTTTCGCGATTACTAGTTCATGATCCGACCCGCATTCGGCCCCACGATATGATCGAATATTAATTACGCTATTTTGCCACCTACGTTGAACCAAGACGTGATCAATTTGATTACGGGTTTGCGAATCCGGAGACGTCCAAGTATATTTATGTATATCTTTATGTTTAAACGTAGTACTTTTGATTATTAGGTTTTTCGAGGTGGCAAAATTTATTAGTCGTATTCCGTTATCATTACTATATTCATGTAAACTTTCTCTACCGATCGTAGGATAATATACTTGTTCCCTCCCTACCTTTGCATTTGCGTCTCCCAGAATAATTTTTATGTAGCTTCGCGGTAGTTTGTCATAAATCGATTCAAGTTGTTCATAGAATTCACATTTAAATTCATCGTCACTATCTTCAGTAGGTGCGTGTATATTGATCAACGCGATTTTAAACCACCGACCCTGAAATATAGCTACCGATAACCTATCTCCGTAAAATCGAACGTCCTTCAACGCGGAAAGTAACCTATTTCTAATCAGAAATCCGGTGCCTAAACAATAGTTTCCGCTCCCACCGTACCACAAAGTGTACTTCCCTTCCCTTAACGAGCCCTCCCCTGGCCAGCGGACCTCTTGCAGTGTCACTATATCTAATCTATACCCTGTTACCTCATCCACGACCGATTTTAACCCACCCGCTGTATTTAAACTTCTTACGTTCCACGTCCCTATGCTTAGATCTATATTTTTCAACTTGCGGCATGAATCCCCTAAAGCAGTCCCCACCCGGAGACCCGTTAATAGGGTTTAATTTTTATAATTATTTTGTTTAGATTTTTTTCTCTCTTTTTAATAATTTTGGTTAATTGAATCAATCAGATTAATGATGCGATGTTTGTTGGAAGACAAATGTTTATAAGGCCGTCTTAGCGCAGATGCTTTAATACGACTGCAGTGCTAATACCAGTAGTGTTGTATACACTTGTGTATACACATTTAGATCGTAACAGTCCACTGACTTATGTAGACGCGTCTACGGCTCTCATCTGCCCACTGCAGTTTTGGAGACCAAGCTTTCGCCCACAGCGAACTGTTTACATCCTCAGCACCGACTCCTTCATAGGATGAAATTTATCAGCCTACTTCGGCTTCATCATTCTTCGACATCGCCCAGCGATCCAAGTGAATATATTGACATTCTTTTCATCAATTGACATTAATATGCATTTAAATTAAATTAAATTAATTGATTCATAACATAAGAAGCTTCTTTTCTTTTATTTCATTTTCCTTTTATTTTATTAGAGAGAAAATTTAATTTCCTTTGTTTTACTGTTTTATTTGGGGAAATTATTTATTTGTTTTGTAAAAATTATTTCATTTTATTTTAATGTTTTATTTTAATGATGAATAAATGTTTATATTTTCGGTTTCTCTTTTTATAATCAATTGTTTATTTATTTTAATTTATGTTTCATTTTCGAGGTCCATTACTTTCCGAAGGGAATTTAACAATATTAATGATTTTTTATATAATTTGCACTTTTTCTACATTTTCCTACAAAATCGGCTTAATAGCTACAACATAATTGAATCTCAGAATATTTTTCGTAGAAAACCGGAATTCGATTTTTTTCATGATATCAATATTCTACACCTATGGGTTCCAGTAGTGTGGGTAGCTCTCGGCATTTTTATATCGGTGTATTTTTAAAACCTATCTTAATTAAATTTCTTTAATTATTTATTTGTTTATAAATTGGACAATATAAATATAATAATATAAATTGAAATCCTGAATAATTTTGCATCAGCGGGCTTTTTGGCGCTAATATTTTTATATTTTTAAAACCTATTCTAATTTAATATCTTTAATGACTTATACAATTGTTTAATAAATTATAAAAGGTGCAAGGATTGCTAATAAATTAGGCTTTATAAATTTAATATACTTAAAAATAATAAATTATTTTGAACCAGCGGGCTTTACGGCACCGTCATTTATCAAACATTTTTACATTTGTGTATTTTTAAAATCTATCCTAATTTAATTTCTTTAATTATTCATATAATTATTTAATTGTTTGTAAAAGATACAGTGATTAATACAAATTCGGGATATATAGATACAATGTAAATTGAAATCCTAAATTATTTTGCACCATCGGGCTTTACGGTACCGCCATTTATCGAAACACCTATGTTTGTGTATTTTTAAAACCTCTCCTAATTTAATTACGTTAATTTTTTATATAATTGTGTACTACTGTAATTAATTAAGTAGGATTTCAAATGACGAGAATTAATGTTCTTGTTCTGAAAGAATTTATTTGAATAAGAAACAGAATAAACAAAATAACAAAATAAACAACAATAAAAGATAAACATACCTGAAAGAATAATTAATTTACAACGTTATTTGCCTACTAACAATAAACTATTACAGTCTTTAAAAGTCTAATTAAATAACCTCTAATAGATTAAACAAAACATATGGTATCAGAACATATGGTGGGAGTATAATTTTCATCTCCCCCTCCCGGGGCGCTTTTTCGGAAGAATAAAGCGACAACTTGCTACAATGAAAATAATTTGCTTCTTTCTTTCTCTTGCCACAATCAACTTCGTAGAATGATGAAGAAATCTTCCTCAAAATGCGAAAAGGTCCTACTCAAACTCTATCGGTCTTCTTCCTATTGAGTCTGCTACCGTTCTCTATGTAGACAAGATCACCAACTTGGAATTCATGAAAAACACGATTTTTATCAATCCTTTTCTTGTTGACCTGAAAACTACGGCTAGAATTTATGAAAGTCCTCTTCCTATCTTCAGTCAAATCCCTGGTAACTTCTGGCCCGAGTGGGCAAATAGTTGACTGTTTTCCATAAAGCAGATAAGCTGGTTCAAATTTCGTGGAGCTATGAATCGTGCGATTATAGTCCTGGACGCATTCCTCTGCTATGGTCGACCAAGATCGTTTATCCCCTCCATTGATTTTGCATCTGATTCTGTTGACGAGTGTCTGATTCAAACGCTCATTGAGACCATTCGAACTCGGACAATCAATTGCGGTAAACACTAACTGTATTCCCATTTGCATAAGATACTTTTTAAGAACTTTAGAGTTTATACCTGTGTACTGATCCGCCAAAATTAACTTGATATTGTTTGTTTTAGCAATAGGAGCAATTAGATTTACAAAGTCTTTTGAACATTGACCTTTCGTAGTTGAAATCCAAGCGTATCGGCTAAAGTGGTCAACCAAAAAATGCATATAATTCTTAGAGCTTCTGTTACCAGCAAAACCTCCAACAGAATCAATTGACATTATTTCGTATGGAGCGGTAGCCGGGCCCAGTCGTGACATAAGTCCTATAGTCCTGCCCCTGCGGGTTTTATTTTCCCTGCAAATTGAACACCGTTTACAGAAATCACTTATCAGTTTGTCCAAATTCTTAAAGTAATAAAAAGGTCTAATTTTATCTCTTAATTGTGCTACCCCGATATGACCGTAATAGTCATGGACTTTGCTGATCAATTTCAAACCAAATGTAGCAGATACAAATATTCTGGCTCTCTCTCCTATTATTTTGTAAATAATGTCGTGACGTGTTTCCGTGTTCTTCGCTGAAGTTAGTTCATCAGCATTATTCTTTTGGTCTAGTATAATTTCTTGTAGTTCTATTAAATTCACAACCTGAATAGCATCGTCATTCTCAAAGTACTCTAGAACTGGTTGCCTGGATAGCAGATCAGCTAAAATATTGTCTTTGCCTTTTTTGTAAATTATTTTAAAATTGAATTGAGAGAGGTAATGCACTAATTCACCTAATGTTTCATCCGTGGGAGCCTTAGTTTTTAAATTTTCTAGGGGTTTATGATCACTACAAACATAGAATGGTCTACCAATAAGATAGTACTGCCAATATTTTATGGCATCTTTAATCGCCTTGCACTCGAGATGAATAATGTCCATTTTTTTTTCTCTTGCCGATAGCTTTCTGGAAAAATAGGCGACTGGATGTAATATTCCATCAAGTTGAGGCTGCTTCAAACAAGCCCCGATGCCATTATAGCTGGCGTCAGTTTCAATATATACACCCTTATTCAAGTCTTATATAGATAGTATTGGGGAAGAACACAGATAATCTTTAATTAAATTAAAACTCTTTTCGCAGTCATCCGACCACTGAAATTTAACATTCTTTCGTAATAGCCGGTGTAATGGTTCAAATTTTTGCGCACTGTTTTCAATATATTTCAAATAAAAATTTATAGAACCTAATACACTGCGAACACCTGACTTATCTGTTGGTCTCTTCAGATTTTTTATTGCAGTCAAATTTTCTTGTGCCGGTGACATTTTATTTTCTTGAATAAAATGACCTAAATATTTGACTGAACTTGAAGCAAATTTGCATTTTTCTAATTTCAGTTTGTATCCTTCGTCTCCAATGACTTGTAAAAATGTTTCAAGATGATGAATATGGTCAGACCAGGTCTTTGAAAATATCAAAATGTCATCAATATAATTAATGCAGAAGTCGTCTAAATTATTCCTTCTTAACGTGCTTGACAGAATACGTTGAAAAATAGCAGGGGCATTTTTATAACCGAAAGGAAGAACTTTCCACTTAAATTTTCCATATTTTGTAATAAAAGATGTTTTTTCTCGGTCTGATTCCTTTAACGGAATACTCCAAAAAGCAGAATTTACATCTACTGCTGTAAAATATTTGCAGTTGGATATTTTATCAATTACGTCATTGATTGTAGGGAAAGGAAAGCATTCAGGTACTACAAGTTTGTTTAAATTTCGAAAATCTATACATAGTCTTGACTTACGTCCATCATCTTTCTTATAAGCTAGGGTTACCGGTGAAGCAAATGGTGAATCAGACTCCTCTATCAGATCTGACTGCAACAATTGCTTAATCTGCTAACTAATTTCTATTTCATCTGGAATAGAACATTTGTATGCCCTAGATGTTACATATTCATCTCTAATTAATTTAATTTCTGCTTTTCCTGACTTCACTCTTCCCACATCAAATTTATTATAAGCAAAAACATGCTGATATTTGCCTAGCAATTCTAAAATTTTTATCCTTTTTTCTCTTTCCTTAATATGATCCAATTTTGCTTGAATGATAGTGCCATTCGTTAAATTAATCATATTGAAATCCTGATCAATATGAGCAGGAAGGAATTTCTCCGAAATGTTTTCTACATCTTGTGAATCTTTCTTCTTTGAAAAATCTTCTAAAGCTTCTAAATCAGTCATCTTTAAATCATCTAAAATTGGCATCTTTGAATCATCTATTAAATTATCTATCTTTAATGCTTGTGGAACATCTGTAAAATTTACTTCTAAATAATCTGAAACAGGCATATCATCTATTTTTGTAACTTGTTCATCTCCAGTGCGTTGCCAAATATTTAAGTTCTCATCTTGTATCAGCTTAAACTTGGTAATGGCATCAAGACCTAACAGTAAATCATATGAAAACTCATTGTTTTTTATTACATAAGTGTTAAGAACGTTTTTAATATTTCCAATTTTTAAGGTAATGTTTGCCCGGGCCGAACTAAAGTTGAATCCATTGATCAATTTAAAAGCAACTGTCATGCTTTATGAGGCTTGATTTTAAAAGGTTAACAAGTCTTTGACTTATAAGGCTTATATTGCTCCCACTGTCATAAACTGCCTTTATCTTCATCTTATCATCCACTAGGACACTTATTTTGATCAAAGGGTTCAACTTCTCCGGGCCTTTTAGTTTAAAGATTTGTTTTCGGTATTTACGTTCATCACCTCTGCTACTTCACGTGTATTGGTATCACCTTCATGAAAGTTTACCTGTTTCGATTTGGAGGCGGACATGGATTTGTTTCTACATTCTTTTGAAAGATGAAACCGGTTTGGCCATCCAAGTGATTCACACATGAAACATGGTTTTCTTAGTTCATTATTCTTATTTCTAGACTTATCTAAAAATTTATCAACATATGGCTGGTTAGAAGTCTGGAATCCCTTTTTGTTAGAAAATGAATCATCTAGTTTTCTGAGTTCAGTAAACAGACGGTCCGTATCGGTGATCTCTTCTCGATCAAGCTCATTTTGCACTTCTATTGGTAGACCAACTACAATCATGTTTATTCTTGATAAAACGGTTCCATTACTTTCAGCTTCTAGACATAATCGTTCTTTGGCTAAAGCATAATCCACAAGTGATCCTCCCAAATATTTGTAGGAATAAGCTTTCCTAATTTTTGTCCAGCCTTTATCGACAAATAGCGTCAAGAAGGAGTTTTTCCAAGCAGACCAATTTATGAGTCCAATTTTCTTTAAATTCGACTCATACCAATCTTTTGTTGGACCATCAACAAAAAACCTAAGAGCTTCTATTATTTTTACCTCACTGTTAACTTTATGCCTCGAACACTCACTTAAAAATCTATCTAACCATTCTGTAGGGTTTTGATTTTTCCCTAACTTTTCTAAAACAAACTTTTTTTCTATGTCATGCATATCCACTTCTTCATTCAAACCTAACCTTTTCTCCAGCTCTTTCACTCTTTTCATTAAAAAATTTTCCTCTTCAGAATTTTGAAAAACTGGGGTAGTATGAGGAAGCAAATTTTCTTCTAAGAGAATTCCATTATAACTAAGGTTGTCATCTTCATCAAAATATTCTTTTTTTAAATCCGCATCAATCTTTAGTCCTATCTTACGAAACCCATTAATGGGTTTTATTGCAACAATAGCTCTAGAAATAGTTGGTTTATTGTACAATACCTTATGGTCTTTTAAATTCTTGTACTCCTCCGGTAACTTGCACCACACCTCCTTGTCCTCTGATAAACCTACTATAATGAACTCTGTTTCGGTTGTCTTAACAATATGTACAAACAATCTGGCATCCTCTTTATTCATGTTCCCTTTTGTGGAATAACCTTGTAAATTAATTTGTAAGTAGGATTTCAAATGACGAGAATTAATGTTCTTGTTCTGAAAGAATTTATTTGAATAAGAAACAGAATAAACAAAATAACAAAATAAACAACAATAAAAGATAAACATACCTGAAAGAATAATTAATTTACAACGTTATTTGCCTACTAACAATAAACTAATACAGTCTTTAAAAGTCTAATTAAATAACCTCAAATAGATTAAACAAAACATATGGTATCAGAACATATGGTGGGAGTATAATTTACATATTTTTAAAACCTATTCTAATTTAATATCTTTAATGACTTATACAATTGTTTAATAAATTATAAAAGGTGCAAGGATTGCTAATAAATTAGGCTTTATAAATTTAATATACTTAAAAATAATAAATTATTTTGAACCAGCGGGCTTTACGGCACCGTCATTTATCAAACATTTTTACATTTGTGTATTTTTAAAATCTATCCTAATTAAATTTCTTTAATTATTCATATAATTATTTAATTGTTTGTAAAAGATACAGTGATTAATACAAATTCTGGATATATAGATACAATATAAATTGAAATCCTAAATTATTTTGCACCATCGGGCTTTACGGTACCGCCATTTATCGAAACACCTATGTTTGTGTATTTTTAAAACCTCTCCTAATTTAATTACGTTAATTTTTTATATAATTGTGTACTAATTGCTATTTAAAAATGTTCATATTTTTTAACCGACTTCGAACGAAAGAGGAGGTTACTCAATTCGATACGTATGTGACTTTTTTTTTTTTTTTTCTTTTTTTTTTTCTATGTATGTTCACCGATTACTCAGAGATGGGTGGACCAATTGGAACGAAACCTTTTGCATCTTGTAGAGTATTTTCCCAAGGTGGTCCCATTTAAACCTTTTTGGGGTTCCTAATTTATTTAAGAAGTTATCGGGAAAAAACATGAAAATAATTATTTAATTATCGCTCAAATTGTTTACTTATTGGAAAAACATATGGCATATATAACATAAGGTATGCTCCAACAAGCTATTAAAACTAATTGATAACTAACAAATCCAAATATTGTATTACTGCTGGATGAATCAAATGGGAAAACCAACCAATCAAATTCAGAATCCAAAGAGTGGAGGGAGAACTTGAGCAGTCTGTTAGTTATCGATGTGTTTTACGTGCTTGTTGGAACAAACCTATACATAACCTTAACTAATTTTTCAACACTAGATTTAAATGAAGATATAAATATCAGCAGAATATAATATCGCTGTCGTTTTCTGTAACGATATTAGCATAAATAATAGATAGATGTATATTTACCGATAACTATCCAATGATGTAATCCAATGAAGTCGTGTATAATATCGCCATAGTTTTCAGAAGGATATTCAAGCAATCAAAATTTAAAAATTACTTTCAAATTTACTATAGGTCATATTAGCATACTCATCGATTCTCCATTAACGATATATTGTCTAAAACCGGCCAAAATCTCGACTGTTCAGTGACATCTACTTCATCTAAGAATGGCCGGATTTATGTATTTATGTATATTTAACTCAACACATCTCGGAACACTGATTCTCTACGTAAATGTCAAGTACTGACGACATTTAGCAAATATAATAATATAAAAATATTGTCATTGTGGAAAAACATTTTATGTGTTCCCTTCCCAATTGAATATTGATCTTTTTAAAAAAAAAAATCCATTTATAATCATAAAACGTAGTGTGTTGAAAGTTGTATAATACACGCACCACTTTTCCACTTTTCTGTGTGTATTCATAAAATTGAAAAGGTAAAGTGTATTTCATAATAATTTTGTACAATTATTGTATAATAAAAAGACCTGGGAAAGACAAACGTGGTAGAGCGTAAAAAGATTTTGAAATTTTTAAACCAACGTTTATTTTATAAACAACCAATTACCAAAGAAATTTTTAACCCAACGTACGGTTTTCTACATTTGTTATCTTCTCCAACTAAAAATTGTGAAATGAAAAACATTTTATAAAAAAATATTAAACCGACTTCGAAACCTAGGAACCAGTAAAAATAAATTCACTGAAAAGTATGAAATAATTACCTTCTGATCTTTATGAATACACAGCAAAGTTGAAAATGGTATAAAAAGTGGAAAAGTGCAATAAGACGAATAATTTTATTTTGATTTGTACAAATACACACTAATTGTTAATAAAAATTATTAAATTTAAATATTAAATACTATGTTCAATACAACACAATATTTTCGGAGGCGGCGCAAAATTTAAAATTTTTTACACTAGACATTATGAAAATCTCCTAAATGGATCTTCTCTTTCCAGCTATTGATTTCAATACCTACTAATGGGATTGTATCAGTAACATGTTATTTCTATTTTGCGCCGCCTCCGAAAAGGTTGTGTTGTATTGAACATAGTATTTAATATTTAAATTTCATAATTTTTTTTAACAATTAGTGTGTATTTCTACAAATCAAAATAAAATTATTTATCTTATTGCACTTTTCCACTTTTTATACCATTTTCAACTTTGCTGTGCATTCATAAAGATCAGAAGGTAATTATTTCATACTTTTCAGTGAATTTATTTTTACTGGTTCCTAGGTTTCGAAGTCGGTTTAATATTTTTTTATAAAATGTTTTTTATCTAATAATTTCGTTACTGGTATTAATGATTTTTTATTTAAATATTAATAAACATTGATATTATATTTGTTTATATTAAATTTTTTTTATTTATTATTATGAAATATCCACGGATTACTTCTAAAATGAAAGCTTCATAGCTATAATATAAATTAAAACTGAAAATGAGTTCATGCCATCGGGCTTTACAGCGCCGTTATTTATAGGAACATTTTTAAAACCTATCCTAATTTAATATCTTTAATTAATTATATAATTATTTCCTTAACCGACATTTAAAATCTTATTTAACAACCTTTTTAAATTTACATAACAAATACCTATTTATTAAAATTTGTAATTTAAAATTACATAAATTTTAAGTTTACATAACAAACGATATTAATGATTACTTATTTAAATATTAATTTGCATCATCTTAATTTTTTTTATTTTATAAAATTGGGTTTTATAGCTACAATATAAATTTAAACCCAATATTATATCCATGATAGTAATAATTGTAATAATTTAATAGTATTAATTTTTTCATTTCTGAAAAGACTTGGATAGTATAAATTGGTACTCACTTAATTTAAGTTTTATGTTTTATAATATTAAATATTTATTAAAGATGAGATGACATTGAATCTAGCCTAATATTTCCGTCAGATAATGATCCGCGTGTGCTTCATGATTTTACGTATCTATGGAGAGGTGTAGTTTCCCTTTAAATGTGGAATTGGTGTGCGGTGAATATCTTTAATTTAAAATTTTGTCTCATTTTCACGTTGTTTTTATTTACCAAAAACGGCTCTAACGATTTTGCTCAAACTGGGTACCTTAAACGCGGGTTACTTGAGCCCAGATTTTGAAACTTTCTACAATATTCTTGAAAATAGGCAGAACATTGTTTTCGTTGACATACTCAACTTATATTACTAAACTAAAGTTTGTTATGAATACTTTAACATATAAGAAGCATTGTTTGTGTTGTAGATAATATTTTTTTTTTTTTTTTTTTTTTTTTTTTTGTTTGGGCTCAAGTTAACCTTAAGGTAGGGTTACTTGACCCCAGACTCAATTCCCATTCAAAACACTATTTGAAGGCAGTTTGGTTTCAAGTAAGAGGGTGGTTATTTAATAAATATGATTTCTAAACATCAAAACGTTCATTTTAAAGACAAATATTATTTGAAAACATAATTTTAATAATGCTAGTTTTGAAAAATATAATTTAAACATTATTTTGAGCAACACTTTAATGATATTGTCCTTACATCATTAGTTGTGCGTATAACAATGTTTAGAGTCCTGCCAAATAAAACAAACCTCGTTTTATTAGTTTTGGGGAACTTATTATAGCGAGGATGACACTTGGATACTCCATCTTGTTCCATTTTACCAGAACGAAGTTGCCTAGTTTTTGGACATCTTTGTCTTGATGAAGCAAACGGCTTAAAATCTGATTTTAATCTAAAGGCACTAATTCAGCTATATTGAAGTCTGCCATTTCTTCTGAAAGTGGCTTTGCTAATTTTAAATCCCACCGCTTCTCGCTGTGTCATCCTCTTAATCTTTATAGCTTCCAGGCATTTTTTCCAACTTTTCGGCAGTAACATCAGCATATGTCCAGCTTACAGGTCCCGGCCAACATATAATTATGATTTAAAAATTTTAAATGTAGTCACGGTCACTTCAACCCTTGGGCTCAAGTAACCCTTTTTTTTAGATAATGTGTCCCAGCTTTACTTAATAACATAGGATTCCATATATGAGTTATTTAGGACTTAATAAGGCCTCGATTTGCTTTGAAAAAAAACTTAGGACGAAATGTATCAGCTTAGCTTCAGTTTTAGGCTATTCCTGATGTCTATACAGACTAAAGTTTACAGAGTGAAATAAACGAACAACAGGTGCATAGTTCGCAAAACTAGTTCTGTTCCTATTGGTGACTTCTCAAATCTCCTAAACTCGCACTATGGTCTACCTAGTGCTTCTGACTACCATCATAGCATTGAACTATGTCGTTAAACTTAAGTCGAAAATACCCAGAGAACCAAACATCGTTTTTCAGTTTTTGGGCTCAAGTTACCCCCAGGGCTCAAGTAACCCGCGCTTACGGTATTTGATGTATGTATATGCCTGCGATGTGACAGCTAAAATTTCTGTTAAATATGTATGTTTCAAAACACTTTGAAAACTCCTTCCCATAAACAGAACGTCTTTAATTATCAGCAATGGTCTGTCATTGATGGCGTACCGCGCATGCGTGGGCTCAACGTGTTTCCCTGCAGCACTATACAGGGAAGAAAACTTCAAGTGGCAACTTTGCCCTCAGTGGCCACTATGCCCACCCTTCCCCTACTAACCAGTCACTAAAAATATCTTCAATTGCTCGATAAAACTTTTTATTGGAAGTTAACTTAAAAATTTTACTTTCACTTACCTACTTATGAAATATATAGTAAGCGGAAAGTATTGCGATCGTAGTACCGTAAGTAAGTACCGCGCATGCGTGGGCTCAACGTGTTTTATGAGTTTTCGGAATATTTCTCTTTTTTTCCTCTGTTTGTATTAATTCGATTTTTTCATATTTAGCCCTTTCTTATTTTTAGGCATAACGGGAGACAGTTAATTTCTCAACATAAACAAGAACAAAGGTACTTTATAAAAAAGTACCCCTTCCCCATTTAAGCCCCATCAGAACACTTCAATGATGATGATGAAACCCATTTGATATGAAAGAATACTTGATACTAATTAAACCAGACGAGTTTAATCAAGAACGTTAAAGCCGTTTTGGAGGCCCTGGTGGGAGGGTTGACTTTTATTTCGTGGAGGCCCCATGGTTACACCTCTAGAGTAACCCCCCGTATGCCACACATGGCCAGGTAGGTGTAGCAGGTAACAAAAAAAATATAGGTAAGCGAAAGTAATAAAATAATGTTTTTATTATGTAACAGCAATGTGTTAATAAGTTATAGGGAATGACTCTTCATAAAAATACCCTACAGCTTTACTCCTTCACCCACATACTGTTAGCAAGTGAAGTACCCTGGAGAAAAATATATGGCTCGATGTACTGTCGGGTTTATAACAGTAACCCATATGTTCTCAGAACGATATTTCCTTTTCCTTAGGGGATTGGAGGTATATAAAAAAAATTGCTTTATATGCGTCGATTTCTACTGCAAGTAGGTTGGTATGTGAAAGCTGTATATTGCGCGCATCGCATGAGATTTTTTAGAATATTTTCTGGCCACACGCCCCTAGATTTTTAATTAAAGTGAAAACTTTAAACCAAAAAAAAAACATTTTAGGATTACTATGCAAGATGTCTTAAAACTTTCATCGACCACATCCAGTGAAGTTTATAGGTTTATAGGTTCGCACGATTGGGAGTATCAAGGTGGTAAACATATTATTTTAAATTTCGGCATGCTAAAAATTTAATTCTAAACTCTTACTCACACACCACTAAATGAATAATTGCGCTGTACAAAAGTAATACTGACGTTACAAAAAAAATGAAGAATTTCCCAAAGCCATAAAATATATAAATTATAACATAGCAAAAAATTATTGAATATTCTTATGTGTTAATATGTTTATTGGCCTAGAAACCAGGCAATTAAGATTATAATAAGTTATGAATACGAATTTCATATCGAAAAAATATTTGATTCATGTATTGTCTGGACTTTCCCACTGAAAATGACTACTGGACGAATTACACGTGCGGTTAATTATCCTGTATACATTTCCCACACATGTATATATTTTTTGCCATGTACCATCAGAAATATATGTGTTCCCGACCCGATGGCAGTAGGCAAAAAATCAATTTTTTGTGATGATTACATGTAAGGAACCGAAAAAATATCTGGTGCGTTCTCACAACTTTCAGTTGTTTTTTCCTTTGACTAAAAATATATTCAATTTTTTTTTACTGGCGTCTTAAGTGCTACCACAGAAGGAACAAAAACTGTTTTCCCCAATGAAATTTATTCTATTTGCAAGTATATACTGTTTCATACAGTACTTCATACAGTTGTGTACCAAAAATGAAGTTGGCTCCACTCACTCATGTAAATCCGTATTCATTTAAATGTTTTTATATAATATGTATAATTATATATATAATGTTTTTTCTTCGAATAAAAATCGAC